>JBBPBX010063662.1:0-20466 GCA_038048925.1 Garcialebias charrua | reverse complement strand
TATATATATATATATATGCACAGTATAAATTACTCTCATAGTCTCAATAAGGTTAGTGAGAGGAATTATAATACATATTGCACCTCATCAAAGTTGGTTTATTTGTCGTAGGCAAATCAACACAAGGTTAACAATGCAATGAAAGGCTGAGGACGAGAAGAACATCTTGACTCGCCAATAAAACAACAACAACAAATACCAAAGCATGCAGCAAAAACAAGGCACCAAAGGCGAAAAAGCAATACCGGGTACATCTACAGCAGCGTGGTCCTATTGGCTGTGTGGTTCGGTTAGCGGAGGGCTCTTGTTAGCAGGTCTTGTTAGCGAGTCCCGTTAACAGCTTGAAGATAATAACAACGCAGCAACTTCCCGCCCAGATTGCCCTCCAGAACTGGGTCTGGCAGACAGAGAACATCCAAGGTTTCCCTGCAGAAATGAACGGGTCTGTAGAATTCGGTCCGTGCAAGCAGATGAAGGATCATGGAGACGGCCACCATGACAGGCTGGAGCCTGAGGCAGGAGGAGGGCCAAGAAATGAACCACGATGGCAAGGCAGTGACATAGAAAACTCTAAAAGTGCATTGCGGTCATACCTGTAGCGTAATATAATACTGCTTTTAAAATGGTCCATAATTCTATAAAGATTATGTACTTGTTTAAATATGTGTTTTTCAAGCAATAGCTTCAAAGTACGTATTTTACTTGTATTATATGTAAATTATGACAGTAACAATAAAAATATGTAAGATAAATGTTGTCTCGCTGTTAGGTTGAAAACTGGAATTAAGATTGCTTTGCATGGGGAATCATCACAGTCTGTTGTGGGTTAGCACTTTGAGATTTTTATTAATGAAAAGTGCGGTATAAATTGAATTTATTATTATTATTATTGGTCAGTTTACCTTTCGTGTTGCTAATAATTTGCAGGTCCGATCATGCTCAAAAACTAAAAGACAGTCATTTTTCTTTGGGTCTCTTGTTCCAGAGACAACTTTCCTGCCTTAGTTAGACAATAACATGTACTATCCTCATTTGACACATGTTCCTAATAATGATTTTAATTTTTGACTCTACTGGACGCCAGTTCAAAGCAGCAAAAGCTGCTTGTCACTGACAGACATACCAATCATACCGAGACACGTAATCCCTTCTGAATCTGTTTGGACATTTACAGGGTGAGGTATACTCTACTTAGCTATTTATAGCTCAGATATGTAGTTATCGAGTGGGTGTTAGTGACCTGTTTAGCTTAATTGTCACACTGTATGTATGTCTTGGAGCTCAGAGGAGTAAAGATGAATTATTCCAAACCCTATAAGTTTAGGGTTGGAAATATAAACAGCAATTAGGTTACTATCACCTGATGTACTGTTGTTCTTGGTGACAGGCAGCATAAACGTCTATCATCTTGTAGCTTCTTTAAACTTTTTGACAATGACAGCACACTAAAATTATTAGAATACTTTGCAAGCAACAACAGCCTCCTGCAGAGCAGTTGCACTCAAAGACACACATTCCAAACATTGTTAGTTCATAACAGTTGGTTAATATTTTCTTAGCCTTGTTTGAATAGAAAAGCAATACCTGCAACCTGTTCTCTGTTACAATGCACACGGAGCAGTTACTACTTTGGATGGGATTTGATAGTTGAGCTCCTGGGAATGCACACACAGCTGCTTTTCAGATAGAGATCCCACTGGCAGGAGTTTTCAAAGGCTACTGCAAGTTCGATGGAACCGACAGCCAGTGTAACCCATTCATTGCATCTATTCTTGGATCTCACAGCAAGACAGGGAGAAAAGTCTTCCCAGCAGCTACTGAACATCAATACAGACACTCATTTTCGATATTGACCCAGACATAATCATCCTCCCATGTTGTAGAGACATGGGATCCGCTAACAAGTCTTCTGTCCTGTGGTGAAGGACAACGTCATCCTTATACAGCGTCATATAAGAACTGGACCATGCTGTGGAGCTGTGGATAATGCTGATTTAGCCAAGCGTGGGGTGTCTTTTTTTGTAAGGCTTTCAGTCATATGGACAGTAGCTGTGATTTACTATTCAGGCTCATTACTTAATGGAGCTGCAGAGGTGGAATGGGGCACTTACGACAGGAGGTGCAACAGTGAAGGAGAATTGAAAGGAATATGAATGTGAGCAGAATAAAAAGGTGGGTTCATAGAGGAAGAATGAAGAGTAAACACATACTGTATGTTCCCAGCTGCTTTCTCAGACTTGTCTGGATAGGCACGTGAAGCAAAGTTAAGACATCAAAAGGAAGACATCCCAAACCTGATTTGTGTTGATTATGTCGGTCATGAGACCATTTCTTACGTTCTTGTTTTTCAATTTGGATAGAAGCTTTGTCTTTAAATGCAGCCATTGCGTTGCTTCATACTGTGGTAAACCTCATTTTCTGTGGCTCGCTGAAAACCAAGTTGCAACCGAAGCAAGGAATTCCACATGTCTATCTTCCTTGGTGTGTTCCCAGGCCAGGTGGGATTTAATCACCCCATTTAGCTTTGAACAGACATGCCCAGAATGCCTTCAATGGAGAGCTATCCAGAGGACATTCTGCTGTGAATCCTATGTCTCAACTTTTATCGTAAAAGACTATCAATCCCCCTCTGAGGCATTAGATGTCCTGGCTACTCATCCTGCAACAGAAATTTGACCTACGGTAGTTCAGATGGTAGATCAGTTTGCTGTTTCCTTTTCCAGAGTTCATACCCATAGAACATGTTTGGAATGTAGATTGACAGAAAGATTAAAAGTTTTGACTTTGGACCTATTGCCTTTTTGCACAACAGTAAGATGGATTGCATCAGTGCTAAAATCACCACAACCTTCCTGTTGATGCCCTACTTTATCTTCCCATCACTGATAAATAACACTAAGACATGTTTGATCTTTTTTCATTTGGGACTTTCAACCATAAGGGGAAAAAAAGGCTTTTTTCTCATCAGTACCTTTTGGACGTTGATGGTTTTAACATTCAACTCTTTTCTACGTGACTGTATTTTTTTAAGCAAAGCAGAAACTGCCTCATTATGGATTCTTTCCATTTACTTTCCAATTCTCTGCTCTCCTTATGCTGCAATGCATTAATGTTGGAAATGGAAAATAAAACAATTTCATTTCTAACCTCAGTGCATTTCTGCTGATTGGATTTAGAAAAGAATAAACATGTCTGAATCCAAGGTGTCAGACTCTGTGGTAAGGTGAGGAACCAAATGCAGGAACCCATAGATGGATGGCATGGAATCATTACTTAAAGGATAAACCAGGGCAGGTAAAGCAGAAAAGTCAATAAAAAACAACATGACAAGTCTAAAAACAAAATACCAATGGCAACAGAAATTGTGGAATTGAGAAACTGAAACTTTTACTAGTATATCAAAAGAAAAGGAGTAGGTAAAACATGATCAAAACACAGTCAAAACTGAAAAACAAAAGTGAACTGAAACAAATGAATAAGTAATTTATAATCATAATAATCTAAGAGCAGTATTAATGCTGTAAAAAGCCGGAAAGTAACATCCTAAACAGGAAAGACACGAAGATGTCAATGCTATTAGACAAAAATCAGGGAAATACTAAAAAAGAAGTCCTAAACATAGTGAAAATAATCCCTAGATGCCAAGAGCATTGGTAAAGGTTGATCATTTGGGCTTGTTTCACAGTCACAAGTCCTTGGTTCAGTCATCAGAGTCAATCATGAGCTAGAAAATCAAATGTGACGTCCCTTCGACAGCTGAAGATTGAAAGAATGAAGTTGTTGCAAAGGTGCAATCAAAGTCTTAACCTCAACCTGACTGAACTGCTATAATGACACTGATGTGCCACATGTCTTGATTTATATATTACTGTATTTTCCTGATTTTAAGATCAAGTAAGAACTAAATTATTGATTTTTTAAAATAGTTTCTAGATACCGTACATAAAGACATTTCTTTTTTAAGCAAGCCTACTCAGCCTCCACATGATTTTATCTCTGATTTTAGTTGATATTATCATTGTTTTTAGTTGATTATATTACTGATTTTTGTTATTTTATCATTGGTTTTACTTGATTTTATCACTTGTTTTTATTTGATTATTGATTTTAGTTGCACTCTGTAGCACTTTGAGATTTTTGTTAATGAAAAGTGTGTTACAAATTAAATTAATTATTATTATTATTATTATTATTAAACTTTCAATACTAGTGTTTAAGAGTTTGAACTATGTGGCTCAAAAAATTTGAGGAATTGCTTAGGTTTGAAAGCTGGTCCACTAACTGTAAGCACTTTCCAGAATTTTTTTTTTTGTCAGTATTGTTGATGGGATTTATGATCGTTCTTTAAAAAGAAGGAATTTGCTAATCTGTCATTTTATTAATGAAAAAAAATGCATGTGGTCACCAGAAAATTTCACCTTTGCTATACATTCTGCAGGCTCTAATGTGTGACACTTCAATAAACAGTGAGATTTCTGACACTTGCTGAAGGGTCCTGTTAGAAAATTGTTACCCCAGTTTTACATGATTTACCACCCCTGCCCTATTTTAAAAATTAGGCTATCTGACAGAGAGAATATTTGACACGTCAGCCTAAAGCTGGGGGATGAAGAGAAACAGAGACATGGAGGCACTACAAAGGGAACAGGGATGTGTAATGAAAGAATAATGAAGAGGACAGATTAGGGGAGGAATAGGAGGAGAGAGCTTTAATTCCAAAGTCAGGGTAACATGTAGCCGCAGGAAATAATAGCAAAGTGTACGCAAGGAGAAATAAGAAGGGGAAAGATGAAAAGTGAAGGTAGCTGTAATCTTGTATTAATTCTTGTGGCCCGACTGTCACGGCAGAGTGATATGTTGAGGCTCTATCCTGCATGTGCCTTGTGATTCTTTGATCTCACCCTTTGTTGCACTTGCTTATTCTCTCCTATATGTGCCCTCCATCACTCTACTCTTTAATCTCTCAATATTTCTTTATTACACTCCCTTACACTCAGCCTCTTCCTTCTTGGCTGGTCCACAAACCAAATCAAAGCTATTTTCCGGGCAGTGTTACGTACTGGACCGTGAGTCAAGAAAAGCATGAGTCACAGTGACTGACTTGTACTGTAAAGAATCTTTTCTCTGGGAATTCAACATGACACTTCCATTCTCAAGTTACAGTACTTGTCTTTGTTGCCAGTTGTCCCTGATCATCAACAAATTAACTCATCATCAATGATTAACAACAGTATTATTATTATTTTTAATCTAAATTGTGGTTTATTTAATGGCTTGCAACTGAATCGATGCATAAATAATTTAGTTTTCAGATTCATCTAGGTTCTAGTATGCGCTCCTGAAGAGTGCCACTGTGTAGAACAATGCCATCTAGTGTGTTTGGGTTCCTATGAGTGGATTCTACCAGATTGGATGGTAGCCCAATACCACTCACTCTGACACTGACCTTGTGGGTGTGCAGGGAGGTATCTGTCATGCTCACAATAAATAAAAGCCAGGAAATGGTGCAGAACAATGCAGCACTTTCGTAATCACCCAAATGCATACAGCCCAGGTAACGTCATGATCCATAGGTCATCTTTGTGGTCAAGTGGTTAGTTACAAGAACATTGATGTCATTTAGATATTTCTATTCTCAGGGTGTTATGGGGGTGGGGTGGGATCTTACCTTTGATACAGTCTACACAGTCACTTCCCTACTTGAAAATCTGCCGTCAATAGAGTTTTGTTTATTCTCTAATCTCAGAGCTGCTTAAAAAAACAAGAATTAGATTGCTTTTACAACACAACAACAAAACTCTAATGTGGATAATTTGCAATTTGGGGATGATTTTGATTCATTTTATGTACTATTCAAATTAAACTCCTATAAAACTTCTATATGGTTATTTCTAACCCTCACACATAGTCTGAGTCATTTATTCAGTCACAAAGACACATTACCAAACCTCATCAAATACAATTTTCAGCAAGCTATTATTATATTATGTGCACCACTCATGGGAAAGAAAGCTAGATTGTTTGAAAATCTATTTTAGCTGGCTTTTTGTTCGTATATTGTCAAAATTATGTACATTATTAAGACTGTATCAACTCAATATTAGGTGTGTACTCTAAAGATCAACAGACTCATTTGGATATATTAGAGTTATTGTTTTCAGTTTTGTCAAATTATATAGTTTACTTCCTGTCTACAATGTTGACAAAAGAAATTTAAAACCCCAACTCAAAATGTAATGTTCCAGACTAAGCAGATAAATTGAACTTGCTATTCTGAAGCTTATGTATGCACGCTGCAGGGCTGTGATTTAGATCACACGTTGGTTGTTGTAAGCTACAGTACAAACCCATGTCACCTTAATTATGCTTTTATTTTTTGTTGTTGTTCATTTGTAAGAAAATATCTCAAACACAGGCTTTTTACATACCTATTCAAAAAAACTTTCTTAAAGCCATCCATCATAAAAGACAAGCAACAATACAACTGCTTCTGTCTATGTGTGCATGTGTTTGTCTGTTAGCAAAATATCTCATAGCTCACTTGACATATTTTAATGACGTTCCCAAAAAGCCGTCTTTGGTTAGGCATCTATAACTAAACAGAGCTAATTTAAGATGTCATAAGCTCTCAGATGTTAGTTTCTCAAATCACACTATCAGTTGGTTTTCTAATTACCTCTTAGATTGGAGGCAATGTGTTCAACAAAATGGTACTTCTTCCTGATATTTAACTGTCAGCAATGGTGTACCACAAGGCTCAGTCTTAGGACGCACCCTCTTCGCAATCTACATAAGTAATGTAGACATCATTACCTGCAGCGTCCCCTCTTTGCAGACCAAATTTGGCAAAAGGGCATTCTCTTACTCTGCTCCTGTAACCTGGAACACTTTGCAAAAAGATCTGAAGCTCTCCACCGTGACCTAAGAGATTTTAAACAACTGTAGGTACGATGAAAAAAATCGATGCAGGCATGTTCCAGTTTTGTTTTTTGTTTTTTTGTATTTTACACAGTGTTATGATGTAGCATGTTTTGTTGATTTCATTTTATATCACTTCTTTTATTTACTTTTCATTATACTGTACATGCTTTTATATGATTGTTTTATTGTTGTGTGTACCTCATCTGTATATTTTGTTTAAACTCTCTTGTAAATGAGTCCTCTTGATTCAAACTAACCTGTATAAACAAAGGTTGAATGAAAAAAGATAATCCCCACAAATCAGTTTTAGCAAACACATAAAATGCTATAACAGTCAATTTAATAAACATTGAGCTCAAACTTAGTGTGGTAGTAGCTGAGAGGTATCCCATCATATACTTGTAGTGTTAGATCATAAAATAACTTTGTTTAAAAGGCAGTGGGCAAAACACATTTCTTGAAAAAGGCCAGTTTCAGTACATCATTATTTAACCACAATAAAGCTATTTTCTGCAGTGTGTTTCTGCTAATCCCAAAAGGGCAGGAAATTGAAATGTAAGCTTATCTACTCAAGTTAAAAAGGAACAGATTGAACCATTTCAACAAATGACTTTTTCAAAACTCTAAATGTACATTTTTCCCCCTTTCAAGCAGCTTTTATTCTGTCAGTTAGCTTTCCTTCATACAGCTTAATGCATGTAAGCTTAGCTCTGCGAGGAGAAATTAATTAAGAATCAGCTCTTTGCCTTCAAAGTCTCCAGTGTCTCTCCAGCACTGCACTTCATGATGCTCGCAAACACATTCGCAATCCGACGTGCCTGCTGGGCTGTGTGGACTTCATCATGCCCACACCAACTCAACGTTGGCGTCGTCCTCATATTCAAACCCTCAGGCTCTGAGTGTGAATTCATAAACTATTTTATAGAATATTAATCATCCTCCAGCCTTGCATGAAATGCAAGCAAGTGCAATTTATCTGTGTCCTCCCCGGCAGTTACAATAGAAATATGAAAGTGTTTCCACCCCTGTCAGGCTTAAATGGTGTATTTATGAGAGTGCATTCTTATTTGCATGTTGAGACCCTCTTGGTGGGTTTACTAATGTGACCAAAAGCAATGTTACGCAGCCATTTGCATTCACTTTTTATGTATAGATCACCAAAAAATACAAATACATATAATTTTGTCCAACAAAAAAAACAACATCTGTGTACCTACTGTATTTTCCGGTGTATAGGTCGCACCTTTTTATGGTTTTTTTCAAGGCCTGCGACCTATACACCGGTGCGAAATATTTATGGATTTTTTCCCATATTTTTAGACCAATTTTTGGCTCAGTTATGACTGTTTTTCATTTTAGCAGAAAATGGACCACTTTTGTCCACTAGGGGGACACTTCCAGAGGAGTACACCGACCGTTTCCAGCTCATGTGTCCGGAAAAAAAGCTCCTCTGCTCGGACTGACTCTGTCGGCCTCCTGGTCTGGATGTAACTTCTTTTAGCTCTGTGTTTGTTAGCTGTTTGTTTGCAAGATGTTAAGAACCACTCAGCGGATTTTTCTGAAACTTACAGAATGTAATCACTGTATGGACATTTACAAGTGAGTAGCTTTATTCGATGTTTGAGATCAATTTAAAAAAACGATCTTTTATTAGCATTAGCTTCAGTTAGCTTCTGTTTATAACGTTATAAATAGCTTCGAAACCACTCGGTGGATATTTTTTCTGCTTACAGAGTGTAATTATACGGGTTTAATGTACTAACTGTTGGCCTGGATGAAACATTTGAGATAAAATTCGATTTTTTTTTATTCGTGTTTTGAGACGGACTCTTCTGTTAACATTCGTTTTATTTCCGTGTATATTTTAGCAAATAGCTAATAAACCACTCGGCTAATAAACCACTAACCCTTGTGCTATAATGTCAGCTATAATTTTTAGCAAACAAATAATTGTTTTTACCGTGTTAATCTTCTTAAAAGCCTTGCTGTGCGCTCCTGTGGCAGACATTTGCAGCAGAGCTAAACACTCGGCCCATATTGCCGGGTTGTCTCAGCGGTGATGCGTCACGTCAGCGGTGGATGACGCGTTACTTCGGCGGTGACGTAGGTGCGACCTATACACCGGTGCAACCTATTTCTGGATTTTTCCAATTTATTGATAAAAATTGGACAATGCGACCTATACACAGGTGCGACCTATGCAACGGAAAATACGGTAATGCATCTTTTATTGACGTGCGCTAAACACAGTCCACCCCCAGATACACCCACATTCAGAAAGGCTCTTTCTCATGAATACTCATATTTGCAGTTAAGCACAAAACTGCATGATCTTCTAACCAACACACTAATCAGATGTCAAACTCCAGTTTCGTCCACACAGCTGGATCGCCTCACTGATTCCTCATCATGCCCACTGTCCTCCATTTTGCTCTGTTTTCTTTCTAAACTATTTCTCTCCCCTCCCTTTCTTGTTGGTAATGTGGGGATAATTGTGCTATCACATCAGCAATGTGGGCTTGGGCAACCATGACACACACTCACACATCTTGGGTTAGTGTTGTCATCAGTGCAGACTTCTGTGACTCAGCAGGAGGGCACGAGGTGGAATCAAAGAGAACAACGCAAAGATGGTTGCAAAAAGTTAATTTGTGTGACAGGAGGAGAAAGTACCAAAAAAAAAACATAATAAAATATGTCGAATTAGATTTCCTAAAGACGATAACACAAGAAACAGGGAGAGTGCAGCCACTGAAAAGGACTGAGTGACTGGAAACAGGAGAGTAATGGGTTTCAAACAGCAGCAAATCAACTCGGGCTAGGAGATGGAGAGAGTGGAGGAAACAAGAGGCAGAAAGTGATGGTTTCTGTCAATAACCACAAGAAAGAGTGTTTGCAACCCAGTGGGCCCCAACTGGCTGTGCTGTGCAGTTTGTCTAACTTGACTTGAAGTGCAGGGCAGAATGTTTGGCGTGAGGAGATTTAATGCAACTCTGTAGCAAACTGCCACCGGGAATGAGACCAGTAGTTGAGCTGTACATCACACGGCTGTTACAGTGCAAGAACAGATGGGTGAAACCAGCTGAATTGTGTTTAAATAAAAAGCTTTTTTAAAAACATGTGTGTATGTGTGTGTAAATTTAAGGACATAGTTAAAAAAAGGGGGCGACTACTTAAATGGACCATTGGCTTAGAGCTAAAAGTGTCTGTTTAAATCAATATCTGTTACTGTAATCAATTGGCAGCAGATGGTTTTGCCCATGAAAGGAATTCAGCTGCAACTTGAGTGGTCAGCTGTATACCACTTGAGCAGAGTGCATTAGGGGGCCCTGGCCCACAACAATAACATCAATTAGTGATCATGTCCATGAGTGGTTTGTGAATCTGCACCCCATTTATCTTGTGGATCTGGCAGATCATGTGATCACGTGTTCCTCTGGGTTCTTTCAGAGCAAAACAAGCATCCGTATTCATCGTTTCTGGGCCCGGTATAGGGCACGTACAGTACTGTGTGTAGTAGGACAAAACCAAATTGTGATGTCATCAACAGCATCCTGGTTTTGATGTTTAGAGAAAAGCTTGTGCTCATTTGTCAGCTCTTTCTAGTAGATGATGATGCAGCAACGTAGATCATACCACGCCTTTCAGATGGTATACTGACAAGTCACAGAAGCAGCCAGGGAGCGTCAAGAAATAGAGCGTTTCTGTTTGGCTTATTGATTCAAAGATAGTGACTCAACTTTTAGGGAAATTGTAGACACAATTATTCAAAAATCAAATCTGAAGGAGCAATTTGAATAGCAACAAACAGCTTTTTAATGTGTTTTATGTAAAGGCCAATGAGAAATTCACACAGCGTCACAATTGGTGGTGTAAAAACAGAGCAAAGACATCAAATGTGTTCCTTGTGATTTTGGTTTTAAAGAGAGAATATTAAGCATTTTGGTCGTTTCATTTTTTTCTGTGTTCATAGATGTGTTTCTGCCTGAAAAAGATCCGTAACATTCAAATGACCAAAGTCTGCTTAAAACTGTCTTGTTTTTCACCGAAAGAACTCCTCCTTTTTTATTTTTTACTTTATGTTGATTTAATCAGAACACAGAGAAACACGTCAGATTTAACTTGTCAGGAAAATTAAAATCAAACCTGATCAGTGTTATAAAACAACACTTTATATAAAACAGAACCATGTTATATCTAAAGACCTCTTTTAACACAAACCACATTTTGAACTTTCCTCTCCAGATGTTCTGTTTACTTTAGGACCAACAGAAGCTTCTAATCCTGTTGATGTTCTTGGTCTGTGTGTTTCCTGCAGATGATCCTGTGGTTCTGATCAGGTTCTGATTTCAAGTTGTCCTCCCTCAGTCTGTTGACGTCTTCACTGTCTCACAGGCTGATGATGGACGGATACGTCCCCCCGGTGTCTCTTCACGTGGACAGTCAGATTGCTTCTCTGGGCGAAGCATTTGCCACATACTGGACAGGGAAAGGGCTTCTCACTGCTGTGAACTCTGGTGTGACTCAGCAACTGGCCTGGCTGGGCAAAGCTGTTACCGCAAGTCTGACACGTGTAGGGTTTCTCTCCCGTGTGGATCCGAATGTGTCTCAACAACTCATCGCTTCTCCTGAAGCTTTTACCACAGGTCGAACAAGGATAGGGTCTCTCACCCGTGTGGGTTCTCAGGTGCATGTTAAAACTGCGAGAGCAGCGGAAATTTTCTCCACAGGTGTTACAAGAATAAGGCCTCTCATCTGTGTGAGACCTAGCGTGAATGGTTAACTGGCTCTTTACTGTGAAGCCTTTTCCACAAGTCTGACATGCGTGGGGCTTCTCACCAGCATGGACCCGCATGTGGTAGACCAACGTGTTGTGCTGGATGAAGCGTTGACTACAGACCTTACAGGAGTAAGGCCTCTGGTCCGTGTGGATTCTGGTGTGGACCATCAGGCCACAGTTTCTCATGAAGGTTTTACCACAGAACTTACAGGAGAAGGGCTTCTCACCAGTGTGGATTCTTCTGTGCTCCTTCATTTGATAATTATGTCGAAAGGATTTTCCACAAACGTCACATTTTACAGGTTTTTCATTCGACTCAGGATCAAACCACTTTCCTGGGTTCAGTTCTCTGTCTCCAGATGGTCCTGCTTCTTCCTGGTCTTGGTTCTCGGGCTCAGGAAAGTTCATAGGGATGTTCATTGGTTCTGGTTCACTGTGGTCTCTTTGCTCAAAAGCAGGAGTCACCATGAAGGCTTCAGCCTCGAGCTTCAGAACCAGCAGCTCCTCATCCTGACTGATACAAAGTTCTTCCTGCTCCTCTTTCAGCTGGGCAGCTTCTGGTTCCTCCTGGTCTGGACTGAAGCTCCTCTCTGGGTCACAGAGATGCTGATTCTCCTCCTCTTTCCAGTCATGATGCTGAGGGACGTCTGAAAAGTCAAAAACCAGAAGAAACAATGAAAAAGACAGAAGCTGAAATACCTGGGTCCAAAGACAAAAGTTATTTTTGTTGGGTCAGGAAATTGATTTAAACTACAGTACATCATTGTTTTAGCAAAAACTAAAGTTTTTTTTTTTTTCACTTGCTTCAGTTTTTCATCAGTATATTATGTTAAACCGTTAACCGTATAAATATAATTATAAAAAATCAGGAACTTGAACAGTTTAACACAGACAGTTGGTCTATGAGACTTATTTTTAGGCTGTTATCTGTAAAGCTGTCTGTGATTAACATCCATCAATTTGTACATCGTTGATCTTTTTTCTTGTTTAACTCGTTTTAGCTTCTGCTCGTTTGACCTCGTTTCAGTTTAAATGTTTAGTTTGTTTCCAAAATACACAAATAAAGATGCAAACGTTGATATTTTATTTAAAAAACAGATTTTTAGCTGTTTTTAATCAAATGGATCTTTAACAGAAAGCACTGCTCAACATTTATTAAGATGCTGCTCCTACCTGTTCTGTGCAGATGTATCTGAGGTTTCCAGGTGATGTCCAGCAGTCTGCGCTGACGATCGATCTCTTCCTCGTACTGGACGATGGTTTTTTCATACTCTGTGAATATTTCTTCAGCAGCAGCAGTTAGTCGCTCGCTGATAAACTCTCTCAGAGACTGAACTGAAGACATTGTTGCTGCACACACTCAAAACATTCACCTCTCACTCACAAACAGAGCTGACTATGCTAACGCTGCTAGCGCTGGATGCACGTCCGCTGACGTCACTTTTCGAAGTCCCGAATAAAACTAAGTATATCTTACCTCATCGGTCAATATTATCCACCGAACAATAAAAAATAAAACATCGATCAAGTAATAAATTAGCCTGTATACGTACACTTACAACGGTTATTTCCATGTCAACTTCGGAAATTCACGCTAACAATGCTAACACTTAGCTTTGTTTACTTCCGGTAGTGTCACGTGACTGACGGATCAACCCAATCTGTCCATGTCCTCCGCCTATGGGGGTGGACCCTAATAGTTTTTTCTTTTTTTTATTATTGAAAGAGAGTAATTTACAAAATTGTAAAGGCATATTAACAACCAGTGTTAAACAACTCTCAGCAGGGCACATATAAAGGGAACAAGAATCAATAAACTGGACAAAAACGTAGTACAATGAATAACCAAGTGAGTAAATAACAGTACTGTGTATAACTAAAATATACAGGAAAAAAAAAAAAATAAAAGAAAACGTTATGACCTGTGTTGACTGCTTTATGGGTCCAAGAATATACTATGATCTTCGAACGCTCCAAGAAGGGATTGTGCATTTTTTTTGTTCATCATCTTCAGGGCTTTGAGATAATTGTCTGTGAGATAGTTTTTAAAGGCAAAAAAGAGTGGTTTTGTCTTTCTCCATTTGGAAGTGTGGATGAAAAATTTTCCCAGGATAATCAGGTTGTTTACTAGCCTGGTTAAAACCACACCCTGTCCGTCACTTCGCTTCAGACTAGGGTCTGGGACCTCTCCATTTTAAAACGATTCTTGCTGGAGGCGTGGGCTCTGCTGAGGAACAAAACCATTGGATATTTTGAACAGGAAAAGCATTCTGCTCCCTCCCCTCAGAGCCATATATGGCTGCTCCCCGTGCTCTGGTGAACTTGACAACTGCTCCGCCTCCTGCAGCTTTTCTCTTGCTGCCGGCTGCCGCGCTGGAAATTCTGTGTTTATATGTTAATAAAACGTTTTAATAAAATACAATAAAACCATGGATCGCTGGTCCAGCTCACCAGAAGACCAGAACATCTGATGGGACTCGGTCAGCAACGTAAAACCCGAGTTTAATTCTCGTGACAGCCATTTCCTTGTTCATTTCAGCGGAGGGAGAGAAGGAGGAGGGCGCGAGCGATCACTTGACTTTTGGCCCAAAAAACAAAAGAAAACTCCAGATAAGGGATTAAGAAGGGGAAATTAATAAATTTGTGTCACATATAAAACAGTTCTGCATCGCTTTGCATCGCTTTGAATGAGAACATGCCGGTGCTCGCTGACTGCGCGCTGGCAGAGCCCTTTTATAGGGCTCTGCGCGCTGGGACAGGTGGGGGCGTGGGTTAGGGTCCAAAACTCCGTCCCTTCTGTTCTCTGATTGGTCCGAACAAAAATCTACCGGAGAAATGGTTGTTAATGAGAGAAGTCCCAGACTGTGCAGTGAAGGGAAATGAGAATTGAGCGGAGCTGTGCAGGAAGGCGAGGGCCAGGCTAGTTGTTTACTATCAGGTCCAATTTTCTGTTTTCCAGATGGATAACAAATATAATAGATTCTCTTGTGAAGGGGGTGATTTGGATTTTGGATGATAGCCAGTCTTGTATGTCCTCCCAAAACGTCCCAGAGTAGATACAATGGAAAAACAGATGATCAGTTGTTTCAATGTCTGTCTCAAAAAACACACAGTTGTTGTGATCAATACCAAACCTCAATCTTAGCAACTCGTTGGATGGATAGATGTTGTTCATAACTTTGAAGTGGATTTCTTTCGTTTTGGGACTTAAAGGGTAAGAAATATATTTAGTTCTCAATTTTTTAATGTTTTATTTGGAGAACAGTTGGTTAATGGAATTACTATTTGTTGGCTTTGGGAAAAGGATTGTGTTAAGTTGAGTACGCATGAATACGTTTGAACAGTTATTGTCCAAAAAATTAATTTAACTTAATTAATTTAACTTTAATTTAACTTTAATATAAAGTGCGGGTGGGTTAATAGTTACCAAGTTCGAATTCGAGTTTTGGGCTAATCTCTTGACGGCTTCTGGGATAGCTTTAATAACTTTATTAAATTGGGACTGTGAACAGTTTAAGTTCTATTTTAAGCAAAAGTCTTTGTGAGAGAACCACTGACCCTGGTCATTGGATCCTAATCTAAACTTCAAATGTTGACAGTGAGATGGCAAAAAGGTCATTCGCAATAGAGTCTATAAAATGTCCTAAAACATTCTGAGGGGGCTCTCAGTATCATTGGGAGTTGCAGAGGGGTTCAGTCTTGTTGAGTTTTGAACATGAAAAACATAGTGTTACAATTTTGGGGGAGCAAAATAATGTGCACAGCCGAGAATACAGTTTTACAGGCCATGCAACCAACAACAAACTGTGATTTTCTAAAGTTTTTTTCATTCATTCATTCAACCTTTATTTAGTCAGGTAAATCTTTTGAACCTCATGGGCTCATTTACGAAAGCGACCTGCTAAAACTAAATGTAAAGTTGGCCACTCAGAATGTGACCACATGGCTCGCTGGTCGCTGACAAATTTCAGTCTGACTGAAGCATAAAAATAATTAATTTTTCTCTATTTTTGTGTCACCAACTGGTTCCCAGCAGTCAGCCCAGTGAGCTAATTTGGAGTGTTTCAGACACAAAATGGATAGCTACAGAAACAGAAAATAATTTGTGTTGATTAAACCATGAAAACCAATTCCACTCGTCTCTAAATTAAAGATGTAAAGTTGTAAATGTGCATGTGATTGACACTTTTGTTGCTTTTTTCTTTTTCATTGAATCAAACAGTCTTCTTGTGCTTACAACAAAATAAAAACAATTAATAAAATCCTCATTTCCACGGCATTAACCCACATGGCATCCTTTGCATTTTGCTTTGTGTTGTTTTTTTATGCTCATTTGAAAATGTTTGAGTTTTTTCTTATAATAATAATAATAATAATAATAATAATTATTATTATTATTATTATTATTTTATTTTAAAGCACCTTTCAGGACACCCAAGGACACTTCACAGCAAGAAATATATCACAGAGATTGTGTAAAAACAAACAACAAGCACAGTTAAAACATCAACAGTAATAAATTGAAATATAAAATACAAATAATATAAAATACATTTAGTAAAGTTAATGATAAGCTAGTCTAAAGAGATGTGTTTTCAGAGCAGTCTTGAATTGAGAAAGGGAGGTGGTGTTTCATAGGTCTGGCGGTAGAGAGTTCCAGAGGTGAGGGGCAGAGCAGGTGAAGGCCCTGCTCCCCATGGTGGAGAGGCGGGCAGAGGGTACATGGAGATGTAGCGAAGAGGAGGATCTGAGAGAGTGTGATGGGATGGAGATTTGTAGGAGGTCAGATAGATAAGGAGGGGCAAGGTTGTGGATAGCTTTGAACGTGAGGAGTAGAATTTTGAAGATGATGTGTGATTTAACCGGGAGCCAGTGGAGCTGCTGCAGGACAGGAGTGATGTGGTTATAGTAGGAGGTTTGAGTGATGACACGGGCAGCTGAGTTCTGGACCATCTGTAGCTTGTGGAGAGATTTGTTGGGGAGGCCGTAGAGAAGGGAGTTGCAGTAATCGATACGGGAAGTCACAAGACTGTGCACCAGGATGGCTGTGGAGCGGGGTGTGAGAGAAGGATGGAGACGGTTAATATTACGGAGGTGGAAATAGGCAGACCGAGTAATATTGTTGATGTGTGAAGTTTTAGTTTAGTTTAGTTTATTCATTCATTTTATAAATAAAAAAATTATAATAATAATACAACATTTCACAACAAATAAATATACAACACATAAATAAAATGAAGGGTGGCAGTAAGAAGAAAAAATCTTATTTTAACTGCCCCCTCTTACAATCCATCAAATCAAACAACAATCAACTTTAACCAATAAAAAACCAAGAAATAATTCACCCCCAAAAAATAATACTATCGAACTACAAAGCAACATACACAACAGTATTTCATTTATATCTTTGCAATAGTCCACTTTTTATCATTTTCTTAAATGTAATCATTGTTGCTACATTTTTGACTTCAGTCTCCAAGACATTCCATAAGCCAATTCCTTGAATTGAGGTTAACCGACCCTTTAAACTGGTTCTATATTGTGGTTTAATAAATACTTCTATTCCCATAAGATTAGTGAAGTGAAGGAGAGAGTGGTGTCGAGGATGACACCGAGACTCTTGACCTGAGGGGAGGGGGATAGCAGAGAGTTGTTAAGGGGGATGAGAAGATGATCTGATTTTGAGATAGAGTTTTTGGTACCAAGCAGAATGATTTCTGTTTTGTTACCGTTTAGTTGAAGGAAATTGTTAGAAAACCAGTGATTTAGTTCATTGAGACAGTCGGTGAGGATGGAGGGTGGGTGGGTGCAGTTAGGTTTTGATGACAAGTTGAGCTGTGTGTCATCAGCATAGCAGTGGAAATGGACGCCGTATTTGCAGAAGATGTGGCCTAGAGGAAGGAGGTACTGATGAAGAGGAGGCGTCCGAGGACAGAGCCTTGGGGGACACCCGTGGAGACAGGGGAAGACTGGGAGTGGAAGGATTTAAGCTGAATGAATTGAGTGCGATCAGAGAGATAGGAGTTGAACCAGTCTAACGGGGTACCTGAGATGCCAATGGAGGTTAGTCTGTTGAGGAGGATAGAATGACAGATGGTGTCGAAGGCAGAACTTAGATCAAGAAGAATGAGGATGGACAGAAGACCAGAGTCAGCAACAACAAAAAGGTTGTTAGTAATTTTTATTAGAGCTGTTTCAGTGCAGTGGTGGGGGTGGAAACCAGACTGAAATTCCTCATAAATGTTATTACTGGACAGGTGTGAGCGAAGTTGACAAGCAACAATTGTTTCAAGGACCCTGGAAATAAAGGGCAGATTGGAGATTGGACAAAGATTACTGAAGTTGGTAAAGTCAAGACCTGGTTTCTTGATGATGGGGGTGGCAGCAGATTTGAAAGCTGTGGGAACAATGCCAGAGGTTAACAGAGAGCGGATGATGTTAGTGATTATAGGGAGCAGAGACGGGAGACAGGATTTAAAGTTGTGCAAAACCCAACAAAGACTATCTCAAACCCCCAAAACACAACTTTTCTAACTTTTAATGTTAATGCCAGATGGGATGACTGAAATGTTTAAATGTCCTCATTTGTAATTTTATAAAATCATTCTTTAGCCTCTAATGTCTTCCTGTTTTTCCCTTTAAATCTTCCAATCATTAGACAGAGTCAACTTCTTGATCATCTGCATGAAGAGCTTCTGGCTCCAGCTGTGATCGGAGGACTGAAATGGAAATAGGAAGAGCAGAAACAATTCTCAAAACCATTCATTGCATTCTGACTGGTGCACCAGCTGAGCAGGGAGTGCACAGAGGACAAGGGCGGGTGAATATTTGGGGTAAAAGGGAGAAATGTGGTAAATGGATTTACACTGCAACAATTGAGAAATTGGGTGATGAAATGTGGATAAATGAGTAGAAAATGAAATCCGTCTGGAGCAAACAGAGTTTGGAGCTAAAAAGTTGTGCAAAACCCAATTAAGAGCATCTCAAAGTTTCTCACACAGACACAAAGGTTCTCCTCATGGGCAGGAGGTTTAATGAACGAGATGAGATTCATGTGGACAAACTCAGCCTGGCCTGAGAAATGGCCAGACCTGAACATGCAAAGGCTTTATTGTGTTCTCACATACATGTAACAATGTTTGCAAAGACACATCTCTTTTCTGATCAATGGGAAAGGTTCACATGAATGTTTTCTGTAAAGTCGCAACAATTCTAACAAGGAACTGTTGTTGAGAAATGGTAATAAATAGGAAAAAAATCTTGACTGAGAAATTTAACGAGATGACTGACAGTTTGACCGTTTTCCACTAAAGTTCAGGAGTTTATTCAAACTGGCAGAACACGCGACTGATCCCTTTCGTATTACAATCAGAATATTGAAATGAACTTAATTTAACACACAGATTGCAAATGTCAGGGCCCTGCCAGTCTGTTGCATTGCTATTCATGAGATTCCCGAGTTCCAGTGCTACAGTGGCGCGGTGCGGGTTGACCTCAGCTGGAACAGCCAGATGGGAGAAAGGTGGGGGGAGTGATTGTGAGCCAGAGGGGTGGGGGGGACCGTATAATAGAGAGGAAGAAAATGAAATAATGTTTCAGGAAAAAAATGAAAGAGAGAATTTCTCCATCAGGACCCACAAAGGCTTACCTAAGGCCCTGAGGCTAGTGCACGGTGTTAGCTGAATGTTGTACACACACCCCCGCCCCCCTGTCAGTGCAGGACTCGGTTTCAAAATTAAACACACTTGCAGGAGATGAGTGCTTGTGGTGTGCTCGGGCTTCGAAGGTGAGAAAAGTTCAATTTATATGACAGTTGTCAGCTGTCAAGCGGGGCTTTTAGTTTCAGCTGCTTCTCTGCTGCGCGCAACCGTCTGCAAACGACACCCAATTATTTCTCATAAATCAGCAGAAGGAAAAAAAACTGAATCCTGGATCACCATGAGAACTGGAAATGTTTATTTATTTTTATTATTTTAAATAAAACTGGTCCAATTTAACACATGCAAACTGTTTTTTTTTGTTGTTTTTTTTTGGGGGGGGGGGGTTGCCTATGTGTGCATTGTTAGTAAATATGTTAGAAAATGGTGGACGGATTTGAGTGATACTCTCAAAAAGTAATCATTGGATCAAAGTTCATGCTCAGTAATCCAGGTTAAAAAATCCAGCAAAGCTCAGTCAGGTTATCTGGACGGTTTCTTTTTGTTGTTGAGACGTTTTGTGCTTCAGTCTGAGGAGCCATCACAAACTCAGTCCCACAATATAGTGGGCCATCTGGTTTGCTAGTTATAAGATGGTTTCTGGGGCCTGCCCTCTCCCCCGTCATCTCCTCTGAGGCAGCCATAGCCAAAGTGGTTCAAAGCATCAAAGTTCATGCTCAATGATCCAGGTAAAAAAAAAAAAAATTCCATCAAATTTCAGTCAGGTCATCTGGACTGTTTCCTTTCTTTGTTGAGATGTTTTGTCCTTCAGAGAGAGCTGAACGGTAGTGACTGAAACAATGAGAGTGCGGATACAGGTGGTTGAAATGAGTTTTCTCTGCAGGGTAGCTGAACTTTCCCTTAGAGCACCTATATCAAAGTCAAGGGCCCGCAAATTAATTATCTGTGTCCCCCTGTATGATATTTAATTACTATTAGAACCGGCCCGCAGGCCACAGCCGCCCGCTTGTGTTTTGCACGCACCAACACTACATTCCCTACCATGCAACGGTAGTAGGGATGGGGCCGATCCGGAGTCCTGTCTTAGGAACCCAGAGCAATAAGACC
>JBBPBX010063661.1:0-20466 GCA_038048925.1 Garcialebias charrua | reverse complement strand
TGTTGCTTTAACATTTTTCTGTCTCCTGTTTTCACTTCACCTCATGCATTTCTGCCTCATTACGTAAATAAGGACTTGTGTGGAAAATTAAAAAAATAATTACATTTAATTACATAACACAAGTCATCTAAGAGTAAAAGTAAAAACAAAAAAATATATAGGCCTACCGGTATTTTAAGCACAGTAAAATGTAAAATTATGAATTAAAATATATAATTTGTTGGAACTAAGCTGGAAAAAAAACATGATGGTCAATTAATTTTTAAAACATGAGATAAAGTTCTAAAAAAGCTAAGTCTGGTCCTCTGGACATTCAAGAAACAAAACAAAACAAAACAAAACAAAGCAAAAAATGTCCAGAGGACCAGACTTAGCTTTTTTAGATTTTTCTACCTGGATTATTGAGCATGCATCAGGGTATGAGATAAAGTTATCTTTTAATTTAAATTGTCCTTTGACGTTTATTTATTTATTGGTCAATTTATATATTTCTGCTTTTATTTCTAATTAGGCTCAGGCTGTCAGTTTAGGTCCCACTTGACTTTCATGTTTAGTGGCATAGTACAACGTTGTGACATTAGCTTAATTTATTATGCTAGTTTTTAATTTATATTACCTGTTGCTTCTTCTGTCTCTTTGAAAAAATGTCTGTAAGCTTTGCACATTTGGCAGCTTCCTCCGCCTTTCTTTTCTTCAACCTGACTTTTTCAGCTCCACGGCCTCTTCCTATCCATTTTTATTGCTAATTAGCAGTTTGGACTCCGCGCTGCTCCATCAGCTGATGTTTTGGAAAATACGTGCTTCGCTGCTGGGTTGGACTCAACCAACGGTGAATTTTCAGGGGTGTTTTTTATCAAATGGTAGCTCCCAAGCTGCCAGCCCAGTGCGGCGCAGTCTCTTAAAGGGATCAGCGCTTTAAGAGGCTGCAGGCTGCAGTCTCTTAAAGCGATCAGCGCTCCCTCCCTTTAAGAGGCTGCAGCCTGCAGCCTAAAGTCAGGGACAAGTCGATTTTGAGCAGATTCATTCAACCGTCATCATTTTCCCCGTGCGCCTATCGGCCCATTCATGACGCGGCCCATCGGGAAAACTCCCGAATCTCCCGATGGCCACTCCGCCCTTGGTGACTACTCAGCTGCCCGAAATGTCTTGCAGAGAAACGATGAACATCCATATTTTTTCTTTGCCAGAATTTTGAAGGCGTATATAGGTGACATGATGGAACCTGACCTGGAAGAGCAGACGCTTTTCAAATCTGTTTTCAGGGATAATCTAATCCCTGATGTTAGATTCGAGTTGCCATGGAACTTGGCCTGGGGTGATTTAGAAGCAACATCTTTGAATGAAATAGTAGAGTGTGCTGCGGATGTCTTTGCAGCTAACATGCTAGCCAAAACACCCTTACAGGTGTCCCCGAATGAAGCGGTCAAATCCCACTCGCTGGAGCTAGAAGGGACAAGTTCATCAACTCCCTCTCCTAACAAAGGCGAAAAGAAACAGACCTTTCAACCTGACAAACCACAAAGTGGGGGTATCCGCGGGAGAAAGAAGCCAAAATGGTTCAGATCGAACCAGATGGGTGAAAACCAAGGTCAATCGGTGGGTGGACTTCAAAAGAAATTGAAGGATGGGGACCTATACTCATGTAACTATGCGTTGTCCCAACAGACACCCCCGAGCCTTGGAACTGCACCTCCCGCGCCTCGAACAGAACAGTTCGAAATAGGCAAGGAGTCACAAATGTCCCGGAATAATGGCCCAACACCTCTATGCTCGGAAGAGACAGAGGAAGTAAGTAGTTTGTCAGTAGATTTGAATGTTACTGCGCTTGACCAACCTGTTACAATGAGTGGCATTATCATTGATAATGACACTATCAACATTGACCAACCTGGAGCGATGTGTAGCACTGTCTTTCACAAAGACTCAGAGCACACAAATAACTCAGCGCACACTACTTCTGACATTGCCATGGATGTTGACAGCAAACCAATTGCTGACACACAACAACATCCTGAAGGTCATGATGCTGACAGCCAACAAGATGCTGACAGTAAACAAGATTACACAGACAGAGTCACACGTGAACAGAAACGTGGGCCAAGACCTGTGAGGTTTCTGTGTAACTTTATACAAAGGGGGGTGGCTAAGAAAGCTTACCTGCCTATCACACTGGAAGGTGTCCTTGAGCGTGAAGCCCTCCTGGATGGCAGTTCTGATATAACTATTATGTCGGCCAAGCTGTTCGAGGAGCTGAGGACCGCCGCTAACGGTGTTGACGGGCAAATACCCTTTGAGGAATGTGCTATTGAGCTACAGGGTCTCGCAGAGACGAGAACAACCCTAACAGCCATAGCTATGGTTCACATGCAGATTGGCAAAACGACACTACACCACCCAGTGTATGTGTCCACACTTGACTCATTCCCATTTCTGGTTGGCCAAGACTTTATAAACCGTTTTGAAGCGATTATAGATTATGGTCAACAGGAAATGTGGGCAACAGTGAGAAAACCCCTGCCAATAAAAGTGCCTCCTCGTTGTGGTACAGACTGCCTAACCGCAGGTACCGCAGTGGCCACGAGGGACTCCCCAACCGTGGTCACAAGCCCGGTAAGTGAACCTTCAACTACAGATGAGACAGTAGAGACTCAACAGTTGGACCAGACTCTGGCCCGACAAGAGAACCTCCTCTGCGAGCTGACACAGTCAGCACTCACTGAACACTACCTACCACAGGTAGTGAAAGGTGTTGAGATCCAAGGATCCTACACCGAAGAGGCTGTACTGTCCTATGGGACAGGTAATTCAGCTATCAGCCAAGCTTTCGATGAAACCTTGGTTCAAGGACATGTGAGTCCTGGAAGTGGCAGTCCGCGACATGCTGACAGTCACTTGGATTTCAGTGTCACAGATTTTGAGGACCCCTCCTCCAACAAAAGGGGGGTGTACTCTCACTCTCTACCACAGGTAGTAGACTGTGTGGAGGTCCGAGGATCCCACACCACAGACGCTGTACTGTCCTCTGGGACAGGTACTTCAGCCATCAGCCAAGCTTTCGATGAAACCTTGGTTCAAGAGCTTTTGAGTATAGGACTACTCAGAGATGACATAGTTCTTACAGACTCAAAGAGCACCTCTTCAGTCATGAAGTGGGAAGACACACATCACAACGACAGTGACGCACCGCGGTCTGACCGGTCAGACACATCAGCGACTGCGCCGACAGTTGTGACACACCTGAATTACGCAGAAAGAGGTAAACGTACGGAGAAACGTTGGCCGAAGCCTATGAGGTTCCTGTACAAGCTTCCCGATACACTGCGTGAACGGCTTAAACCAAACCATGGCATCTTAACTCGTGCCCAAGGCCTTGACAATCTCAAGGTCCCCACCAATCTCAAAGAACTACAAAGTTTTCTTGGCGTGTGTAACTACTCGAACCAGTTCATAGAGAACTATGCAGACCTTGCGAAGCCACTGACTGAACTCCTAAAGAATGGCTTTCCATTCGTCTGGACTGACAAACAGCAGCAGGCAATGGACGCTCTTATAGACAGGATCAAGTCAGCCCCATGTTTAGTCTACCCAGACTACAACAAAGAGCTTTACTTGGAAGTGGGCTTCTCAGCTCGTTGCATAAGTGCAGGTCTATACCAAATACACGACAGAGACAAACGTGTAGTAGCCTACGCCAGCAAGACGATGGCAGGACCCGAGTTGAGATTCTCAGACTGTGAGAAAGCTCTACTGACCACAGTGTGGGCAGTAAAACATTTCTCCAGCTACATTGGTGGACAGAAAATCATTGTGGAAACACAACACCAGCCAGTGACATTCCTAAACAGCCAACGCATCAGAGATGGTGTGGTAACAAACTCTCGTGTTGCAACGTGGCTCATGGCGCTTCAAAGTTTTAACCTAGACATACGTTATGGTCAAAACAAGAAGTCACATCTGGGGACAGACTTGGCACTCTGCCAAAAGTGTACACAAGATGTACCAGCGACCCAGCCATTGGCTGAGGAAAAAACCCCTGTGACTGAAGACCCGAACCACCACTTCTTTGATGACAATATCTGCAAAGATATGACAACATTGTACGTGGATGGATCTTCATTCCTCCGCGACAAAATCTGTAGGGCAGGTGTTGGAGGGGTCCTCCTCCAAGACCAAGAGCAGATCACCTTCAGCTACAAATCAGGCTCTCAGACTTCTCGGTACGCTGAGATTGTCGTGATCATGATCCTAATAGCTCTCCAGATGGTAGTAGCACACTCCATCAAGACCCTAGTCATCTGCACTGACTCTAACTATGCTCGTTTGAGTTTCGCTTGTCACCTTGCTGTGTGGAAACAGAACGGTTTCCTAACAAGCGACAGAAAAGTGGTCAAACACAAAGAGCTTTTCATAGCGTGTGATCACTTGGTGACATCACACGACTTACAGATCTACTGGAAGAAAGTTCCAGGGCATTCTAGAGTCCCAGGCGATGACAAGCACTACAATGACATTGCAGATTCCTTAGCCAAAGAAGGAGCCGACGAAGGCCCTCTATGGTCCTTCGACCCCTCCTGGTTAATCGAGACTCTGCCAACACAACCTTCAGTCAGAGTTATGGCAGTCACACGTGCACAGGCCGCAACCAGACCTGCTGACAACGCAGTCTCTGTACGACCCGCACTGACTGACCCAGACATCATCCAACTACAAAAGTCGGATCCTGCTATCAACTCCATGATACTGTACCTGACTGATCCGAACAAAAATAGTCCGTCTAAAGACGACCTGGATTCCGATCCAGACCTTAAGGTCCTCTATCAGCTGCGCAAACAGCTAAAACTAATCAAGGGCATCTTAACTTTCGCTCATGGACCAACGTCCAACGTGTTAAAACCCAATCGTCGAAGAGTCAATGTAGTTTAAAGCTACTTAAGGTACAATAAACTACACTGGTCTCATAATTTCTAAATTGAACCGATTCGATCGTTTCTATTCTAGATTGTCTATTTATTTTGATGAGTCTCGCCATAGACTTCAAAATTTATTAGGAATACCAAATCCTACGTCGTTCGTCTAAAAGACAACAGACATTTAGATCAAACTATATTTCATTTTTATTTTAGTTTAACCTAAACTAAGTAATGAATGGAGGAATAGTTTGGAATTAGAGGCCTTCGTTACAGAAGCCCTCCAAAATTTTATAGGTATAGATCCCTATATCTAATTTACAGCATTGATCCACCCCTTAATTGGTAAGTGTAGCTGTTCTAAACCATGATAGCTTACATACCAGGTGCATATAGGTAAGGCTTAATGTAAAATCCCAATCATAAGCCCACCTTAAAAAACCACATAATTGCATGACACATAGAACCAGAGTGGCACTGACTGGAAACCAACCAGCCAACAACCTTCGATGTGGGGACCTGCAGCTCCAACGCTTGGTCTTCAACCTTCATCCAAGGGTCGCCTCCTCTGCGTCAATCGAGGGATCCCCTCTGCATGCTGATTATGAAAACAATTGTTGCTGATGAAATCACCAACTCTAATCGTGGTGGAATTACTGCTGTGGGATTATCGCTGTGGATTATAAGACTTTGTTTTCCAAAGGATCACAGACTTTGTTTTCCAAGAGTTAACAGACTCAGTTTTCCAAGGGATTAAAAGCTTACCGCAATGGGATTACCTCCGAACAGTATGGAATTTCCAAAACTTTATGGGATTATAATTTTTGATTTTTCTTTTCCACTTGCTGGATTACTTCAAGATCAAAGACAGTTCAAGGTTTCCTTTCGTGTTGGACCCCATCCCCAAGGACTGGCGATGGCTTCCAAAAGGGGGGAGATGTAATGGACCTACCCAGGGTCAAATTAAGGTTTTTGAACTGTCCAGTGATGACCTTTACTGACCACTCAGTAAAGCAAGACATTTACTACAAAATCATTCATTTAGCTGTAATCTGATAAATATAGTCACCAAAAGAGACTATTTCTATCTTTGATTTTATTCTGATGTGATCAAAAGAATAACTTTTGTCATTTTCATGATGTGTGCTTTTAAGCTGTGTTATTCTGTGAGAGTTAAACTGTGTTCACTGCTATGTTAAAGGTGAAATTGCGGGTCACAGAGACCCGACTGTTTTGTTTAGAAATAAGAAGACAGTTTAATCCGTTGTTTTTCATGAACAAGGCTCCAGCTGCTCTGTCTTTTCCTAAACAATTTCCCTCTGCTGCTGTAACCTTGGGTTCTGATAAGACAAGTGAACTCCTCTCTTTGTGCCTGCTCTTTAAGTTCTAAACTGTGCGAGAACGCGCCAGAGAGTTGCTGGGAACTTCCAAAGAGATGTGAACTTTCCCAAGAGCTGGACACGTGTGGTCAAGAGCTAACGACCGGCGTCTTCAGCTAAGGACTGATAACAGGCTGTTATGAGTCTACTTCGAACAAGCCGAGCTCAAAAACTTTGTTTATTCCCTCCTGGAATAAGTTTATCTTGAAGTCAGAGGCCTGAAGCTGACATATTCTCTGATGACCAACGCGGAAGCCAGGAGACGTTGAAACGTAAACTAAAACCAGTTTTGGACGTGCTGGGACTAAAGGACTCTGTGCATCTGAAGGCTGGTGTCTTCCCTCTTACCGGGCTGTCGTCAAAAGGTAAAGGGCTGTTTACAAAACGTACTTGGATTTTAGCAGAAGTCGGATGAGAAGTGTCACTCTGGTCTCATGCTCAGGATAATGTTCTTCTTAAATCTTTCCTCCTATTTCTTTTCCCTCTCAACCTAAGCTGGAAACTATATTTTAAGCTGAAATGCCCCTCAGACTAAATATGTGTAACATCTAGTATTTATGTCTGTTGTGTTAAATCAAGTGTGCTGACGTATTTGAATTGAAAGAAAGTGAAATCATGTCAATCAAGTGTAATGGTGTTAATTTAGTTGATTTATTTTAAATAAATGATAGTGTCTCTTTGACATATCAAACTAAGTTAACGTGTCCATTGTCACTTAATGGCTCTGTTTATTTATCCATCATAAAGATCACAGAAATATTGGGTAAACTGAAAAAGAAGAGAATCCGTGAATTTACTATTCAATCTGAATAAGTAAATTAATTAAGGTAAAAAGGAGGTCAGTATTAAACTGACCCCCCCTTTAACCCCTTACACCTCCTTCCATCACACCTGCACAACGATCTTGGACTCCATCTCTCCTCTCAAACAGGCTTCTTCTAAGAATAAATCACCCCCATGGCTCAATGAGACAACGCGGGCTCTTCGACAACGAAAGCAAAGCGAAAATGGAAGCGGGACCGGCTTCATGTATCCCAGGGAATACTGAGAGACTGTCTCTGTGATTATCAAAATGCTGTTAAGCAGGCCAAATCACAGTACCTCTCCAACTTAATCTCCACCAGCTCCAACCGGCCGAGGGCGCTTTTTAGCACAATCCAGTCTGTCATTAACCCTTCTGTCAATGTTCTGAAATCTGCCACACAGTCTACCTGTGACGACTTTCAGAGCTATTTTGTCAACAAAATAGACTCTATCAGGCAGAACATTGTCAGTCCATCAAACACTTCCCAGTCATGTGCATCTGCAACAACCACAGCTGTTTTTGACCAGTTCGACCTGGTTTCACTCCCTCTCCTCATCAAGGTGGTTTAGCAGATGAAACCGACAAACTGTTCTTTGGACATCATTCCCTCTAAAATTTTCAAACAGTCCTTTGATGTAATTGGTCCTTGTGTTTTGTCATTTATTAACAGCTGTCTATCTTCAGGTTATGTGCCATCTGCTTTCAAACATGCTGTGGTCAGGCCTCTTCTCAAAAAACCAGGCCTAGATCCTACAGCTCTCTCTAATTTCAGGCTAGTTTCCCATCTGTCATTTTTATTGAAGGTCCTAGAAAAGATTGTTTTTATTCAACTTAAATCTTTTCTAGAGCACAACAACCTGTTTGAAAAATTTCAGTCTGGTTTTCGAGCCCGTCACAGTACTGAATCTGCACTGCTCAAAGTGCAGAATGACATTCTTCTGTCCCTGGATGCAAAAAACCCTGTTCTGCTGGTGATGTTAGACCTCTCAGCAGCTTTTGACACCATTGACCATCAGGTACTAATCAACCGCTTGTCTCAGCTGGTTGGCCTCCAGGGAGCTGTGCTAGAATGGTTCAGATCTTACCTAACCGGGAGAACCTTTTCTGTCATGATAGGTGATCTGTCCTCCTCTTCATCAACCCCTCTGACCTCTGGCGTACCACAGGGATCCATTCTGGGGCCAGTCCTCTTTTCTCTTTACATGCTACCATTAGGATCAATCATTGCACGTCATAATCTGTCTTTTCATATGTATGCAGATGATTTACAAATCTATCTGCCAGTCACTCCCAACCCCTCACCCAGTTCAAACACTCTTGTCAACTGCTTAAATGACATTAAGCACTGGCTCTCTCAAAACTTCCTCCACCTAAACACAGATAAAACTGAATGCATTTTATTTGGTGCACCCAGTGACACCAGCAACATCCTTCCCAGTCCCAGTGTTGGTTTTCCCCTCCCCCACTTCAACCCGGTGGTCAGAAATCTTGGAGTGCAGCTTGACTCCAACTTAAAGCTTGATAAACAGATCAGTTCTGTTGTCAAGACCAGCTTCTTTCAGCTCCGTCTGCTCTCTAAAGTAAAGTCACTCCTCAGCCGTAGTGATCTGGAGAAAGCCATCCATGCCTTTGTGACCTCCAGACTGTCATATTTTTAGACATGTAGACCCCAAGTGGCTGACTGAGAAGAAGGAACAGAGTCAGGAGTTTATAAAATAATAATTTATTTTGTTGCTGCAGGTCAAGATCCTCCAGACTGAAAAAGAGAAGGCAGGGACAAGGTGAGTATCCGGAATTGTCTTTAGAAGCAATGGATTAATGAAGATGAGGCTCTTGTTCTTACTGCTGTGTTTCTTGTAGTTCAGTCCAGAGAGGTCCCAGGAGTTCCAAGGTTTCAGGCGGTCCAGAACGGAGAAACAAGGTGAGTGTTTGGCTGAGAGAGAGGAACAGGTCGTCTGAGTTAGAGAAGAATATCTCATAGCTTGATAATGTCCCGGCGCTGAAGGCACGTCTGGCAGAGGTTCTTATACCCAGGCAGAGTAGTCCTCCAAACCAGGAACAGGTGTGGCTGGTTGCCACTGATTGGAGAGCGAATGGCTGGTGGACCAAGAACCCCTACACAGACTTGACTATTGTAGGGCTTTGTATGTCGGAATTAATCAATCTTCCATTTCCCGTTTACAGCTTGTACAAAACTCTGCCGCCCGCTTTTTGACCAACACACGGAAATATGAACACATCACTCCTGTCCTGTCCTCTTTACACTGGCTCCCGGTTCAGTTCAGGATACAGTTCAAGCTGCTGCTGTTTGTTTTCAAAGCTCTGAATGGACTTATGGTACGTCCACACCTAGCAGCATTTCAACTTCCAAAAAGCTCGTCACGCACGCAAGTGGACGCACTGGACCCACAGTGGTGTCCAGACCAACGCAAAACTGCGGCGGTGTGGCGGTGGGGTGTGTGGGAGGAGCTTACCGGTATACCGAGTCCTCACTGCACTCCGCCAGGCAAGGAGCTTTTTATTTCTGTCTCTGTAGAGCAGACTTGACTGGTCGTGAATGACTTGTTGCGAACACACAGCTACAATGAGTTTCTCTTCCATAGTCCATGACTCCGCGGGTCTTTTCCCACAAACAATACGTCACATAGTTGCGCAATACCCCCGTCCCCTCGTTTCCGCGTCACATGACTCTCCCCCTCTCTTCTCCCCCCGACTCTCCCTCAACCAATCAGGGAGAGTTGAACGGCGTTTGAATGTTTGAACGGCGAAATCTTCAACATGTTCAAGGCGTGCTTTGGAGGCTGACGCGGGTTCACGTGCACAAAAAACGCTTTCCAGCACGCTCAACACGCACGTGACGTGATGCCCGACGCCAAGACGCGGCTGGAGGCGCGTCCCCCATTGACTTTGCATGTAAACTGGACGCTCCTGCCGTTGAAACGCTGCTAGGTGTGGATGTACCATTACACCTCTGTACATCTCAGAACTTTTGAAAGTCCATTAGCCCAGCAGAGCTTTACGCTCTGCTAGTCAACACCTGCTGGAGGTGCCTCGCTCAAGGTACAAACAATGGGGAGACCGGTCCTTTTCTGTTGCCGGCCCAAAAGCCTGGAACAGTCTCCCCCTTGAGCTGCGTGCCACCTCTGATCTGACTCTGTTCAAAACCAGACTGAAGACCCACTTGTTCAAAAAAGCTTTCAGTGTGTAACTTTTATTACTTTGGTATTTTAGTATGTAGCATTTTTATTTCCATTGCCTCCTTTTATTGCTGTTGTTTTTTATTCTATTTTCACTGATTTATTGTACTGTTTTTTATATTTTCTGTCCTGTTAAGCACCTTGGTCAATGCAAGGCATTGTAGGAAGGTGCTATACAAATAAAGTTTTTTTATTATTATTATTAACTCTGATAAGCTGCCTCGGCAATAGAGGCGCGGAACATGGCCCACTCGGGCTCAATGTCCCCCGCCTCCCTCGGAACGTGTTCAAAGCTCTCCCGGAGGTGGGAGTTAAAGCTCCGTCTTATGGGAGACTCTGCCAGACGTTCCCAGCAGACCCTCACAATACGTTTGGGTCTGCCAGGTCTGACCGGCATCCTCCCCCACCATCGGAGCCAACTCACCACCAGGTAGTGGTCAGTTGACAGCTCCGCCCCTCTCTTCACCCGAGTGTCCAGGACATGCGGCCGCAGATCAGATGAGACGACAACAAAGTCGATCATCGAACTGCGACCTAGGGTGTCCTGGTGCCAAGAGCACATATGTACACCCTTATGCCTGAACATGGTGTTCGTTATGGACAATCCATGACGAGCACAGAAGTCCAACAACAGAACACCACTCGGGTTCAGATCAGGGGGGCCGTTCCTCCCAACCACACCCCTCCAGGTCTCACTGTCATTGCCCACGTGAGCGTTGAAGTCCCCCAGCAGAACAAGGGAGTCCCCAGGAGGCGCACTCTCCAATACCCCCTCCAAGGACTCCAAAAAGGGTGGGTAATCTGCGCTGCCGTTTGGCGCATAGGCACAAACAACAGTCAGAGCCCGTCCCCCCACACGTAGGCGAAGGGAGGCTACCCTCTCGTTCACCGGGGTGAACCCCAACGTACAGGCACCAAGATGGGGGGCAACAAGTATGCCCACTCCTGCTCGGCGCCTCTCACCAGGGGCAACTCCAGAGTGGAAGAGTGTCCAACCCCTCTCAAGGAAACTGGTTCCAGAGCCAGAGCCATGCGTTGAGGTGAGTCAGACTATTTCTAGCCGGAACGACTATTTCTAGCCGGAACCTCTCAACCTCACACGGATCAAGGTAATTCATGATCACTTAATGCTGTAAAAAGTGTCTCATGCCTGGACATCTTGCTGTTCATATCAAGCCAGTGTGTGAATTCATCTCAAAGTACCACATCTCAACTACACACACTCACTTTTTCACAGTGATCTAACAACTGTTCCCTGTTACAGACTATGTAATATAACGTTAAAAGAATTAAAGTTGTGAAAATCTTCTAATTTAGGAAAATATATTTCTACTGTATTGCTAACATCTACCCTCTCTATTCGTTTGTGTTTATTTAGTGTTGTTGAATTTTGGTGTAAGACTTGATTTAGAGCCTTTTATTGCAATAATAAAACATGTTTTGCAAAAAGACTTTAAAGGAAAGTTGTACCTCATTAAAGTAGAGGGAAAGAAAACGGTTGTTTTTATTGTCTAGTTCCTAGTATTAGAGTATGAACATGAAAATCTTTGACCTTCAGGGCAGGGCCTAATGGTACATTAAGGCTGACTTGGGGGAGGGCCCCTTTACAAAGGTTTGCCTGGGGCCCCAAAATGTCTACGTCCACCACTGGGACCTGCAGTCTATGACAGAGGTGTCTGAGCAGAGGATGCTGAGGAAACTGCTCCAGATCCTGAACACCACATCACATCCCCTGCATGCCACACTGGACTCTTACTGCAACACCTTCAGTCGTAGACTGAGACCACCGAGGTGCTCCACAGAACACCACAGGAAATCCTTCTTCCCCGTGGTTATCAAACTTTTCAACTCCTCCCCTTTTCTACACATGGGACAATAAAATTAATCTTGCACCACAATGAACACTTTAATGTTTCTGCTTTCAAATGACCTGTTTAGAGCTTAATTATTGGCATATTATGTTTTTTTTAGTCTCTTGTTATTTTTTATACCTTTTGTGATTCTTTTGTATGTTTCTTTGTACTGAAACTCGGACACAACAATTTCCTGTGGGATCAATAAAGTTCCATCTTATCTGATCTTATATACATAAAGGTCAATAGGCCATTACCACACACTCGTGGAAAAAAATTAACAAGTAGATGATGGTGGCTGATGGTGATGTGTAGTATTTTTAAAATATTCAAATAATTGGAAAAATTTACGTTTTAGAAAATAATATAGCATCTCTCATTTTGATAAGTGTCTTTCTCTTTCTTATTCTCCCTCTCTTTCGCCATCATTCTCTGGTAGTAAAAAAACACAAGGTTTTTCGAGTAGTTTGCTATTTTAGACTCAATACATGACCCTAACCTACCACCACACTGACAAAAAACAAACAAAAATAAATAAATCAATGTGTTAGTCTATTACAAAAGGTTAAATGTAAACCAATCACAAGTTCAACACTTGCTCTTCTCAAGGGCGGACGTCTCCTCTCAGTCTCCACTTTGCTTTGTCTTGTCTGTGAAACTGTCTGAGAGCCTCTTTTCCACAAAATCTTCCGAATCATAGCTATGGACTTCAATTTGGTCAGTTGGTCCCTCAACACAACTGATAACATTTCTTCAAAAAGAAGACAGGCTGTAGGCGAGCCGATTTGCCCTGTTGGCATGCACACAGCTGGATATCTCATCGACTTGGAAGACTTGATGACGTGTCTATCTCTGCTGTCATCTGTGGATCTTAAGGACGCATATTTAATTGGATTTATGATAACTGGTTCCTGCTTTTTGGATTTGGCTGGTTCCTGGTCTATCAACACACAAGGAAGATGTCAGGCGGCAAATCTGGACCTGGTCAGGCTGCCTGCCTTACATGATGGCTTGGTTCATGTCTTGAGAATCCAGACTTTTGGCTGAATGGATTAGATCTCGGGGATTCTCTCAGGCACGTTCCATTGGTGTGGTCATTTTAATTTGGACATTTCGGAAGCGAGTGGACTGACACAGACTAAAGGTAGATGTCATTAAAGTTCTGCTGTCCCCAAAACAACCGTGTTTATCTGAAATTTGGCTCAATGACTGGCCTTGACAGGCCGTCTTATCTCAACACGTCTGCAGAAGTTTTGTAAACCCGAGGTTCTCACCCCTCCCAACCCTTCTGCTGAGGAATTCCACGGACTTTTCAGAGGAGCCCAGCTGAATAAACATTCTGTCATCATTTCAGGACTCTGGATTTGCCTCTGGTCGTCCTTGGCAGCTAACATTAGTCTTTATTCAAATTAAAATTATAGATTAACATTTGCATCAATATAACTTTCTCTATTGAAACAGATACCATATGAGCTAAGACTTTGCTGATATATTAATTAGTTCTGCAAATACAAAGGACAAAATAAACAGCTGTTGTAAAAAGCCTGAATGGTTGTGCATCGGCCTATTTATATGCATGTGTGTGGAGCAGGATGGGGTAATTCTAAGCTTTTGCTTGAAATGCCTATCTCTAATGAATACAACATGATGGTAACATATTTTATTGAAAGTGGTTTACCCTTGTGCTTCGCGCCAATCACTGAAGACTTCTAGTCCACGCCCACTTGCCGTGGGCCCCGCCTTGGTCTGCTATTTATTCTGTTGCTGACCGAGAATCCGTTCCCAATAAGGTAAAACAATTTTTCACCAAGAGCCAGGGAGGCCCAGGGGCTTAAAGGGCTCTGCCTGCATTCATATAATCTGGGGTTACAGTACGTAACCAACGTTATATTTCATGCAGGCTGTCGCCCTTTAAGCCATGCCCTAGTGGATTAAAGGCTAAGCAGGATATGGTCCATGCCTCACTGGGTCTGACTGGAACCAAACAACCTGGCAACCGCCACCCTCACTGAGGGTACTGGCAGGTGTGCAACCTGATACTGATGGTGAAGAACATAACATCAGAAGAAAAACAGAGTCAGCAGCAAGAACCACACACTCGACTGACTCAGCTGTATGGTATCGCCCATCAATAAAGATAGAACGACTGTGTCATTTAATCAATAGTTTTATTGATAATGAAAGTTTTTACTCCGTTGCAACCCTGAGGACAGAATGTGTCAAAGAGGAGCTGGAGACATCTCGCAGATAAAAACGAATGAATGGAGTTACTGACGACCAGGAAGCTGCAGAGCAGATATCCTGTACCGACAGACCGTTGACTAAGGCAGTGGAAGCCGCCATTCCTCGAGTGGAATGAGCTTTAATGCCCTCTGGAGGCTGTAGACCAGCTGAACTGTAAGCTTGGGAGATAGCCTCACACAACCAATGCGACAACCGCTGAGGGGTCAAAGGTTGACCCTGAGAGCCTTCTCTGAAATGTACAAAGAGCTTATCAGATTTACATATTGTATCAGTGCATTCTACATAACATCTGAGAGCTCGGATCGGGCAAAGCAAGTGGAGCTGCTCCTCCTCTGGTTTAGAGTGAGGAGGAAGGCAAAACCCGTCCAGTGTGATGATCCTGGACTTGAATGAAGACGTTATGACCTTAGGCGTGAATGCTGGATTAGGCCTAAGTTCAGCATAACTCCCATCTCCTTGTATTTTTAAGAAGGAAGGAGAAACAGACAGGCCAGAAAGGTCACTTACTCTTTTAGCTGACGTAAGAGCAAACAACAGAGCCGTTTTAAATGACAGGAACTTTAGTGGAACCTCATTTAGAGGCTCAAAAGGATCCTTAGTTAGTGCGTTCAACACAGTAACCAAGTCCCATTGAGGAGCCAAGGACCATGAAACTGGCCTAAGACGGCGAACATCCCTCAAAAAACGTTTGGATGATTAAACACGGTTCTATCATGAAACCCCTCATGACATGATTAAATTGCTGCAGCATACGTTTTATTGGTGCTGAAAGCCAAATTTCTGTCTAGCAATAGTTGTAGGAAAGATAAAATTGGACCCAGGTGACATGAACATGGGTCCAGATGTCTCTCCAGACACCAATGCTGAAAAGCAGCCCATTTTGAAGCGTAAACAGCTATTGTGGACTGTGCATGTGAGCCCTGAATGGTACCAATGACATCTTTAGAGAAACCAAGGTTTTCTAAACGTTGTCGTTCAGCATCCAGGCCCACAGATGCTGACCTATCACCGGGAGGCCCGTTATTGCACCCCCTACCTGCAGGAGAGCGTCGTCTCTCCAAGGGAGTTTCCAGGAGCGGCCTGACAGCTGCTGCAGGACCGGAAACCATGGAGCGTTCACGCGCTCTGGAGCGATCAGAATGACTGGCACTCCCTCCTCTCGTACTCTTTCCAACAGTGTGGATAGCAGAGGAACAGGAGGGAAAGCATAACTCAATACCTTCGGCCATGGTTTGTGAGCAAACGCGTCCACCCCCAATGGTGGGGTGTCGAGGGTACTCAGGGAGAAGAACAGGGGGCACTGTGAATTCTCTCGCGTCGCGAACAAGTCCACCTCGGCCCTCCCGAACCTGGACCAGATTTGAGACACCAGGTCCGGGTGTAACGTCCAATCTCTGTCCAGAGGCCCCCCTCTTGACATGATATTGGCACCTCTGTTTAGCACACCTGGGATGTAAACAGCCCTCAGTGATCTGAGGTGAACGTTTGCCCAGCAAAGCAGCTCCCTGGCTGTTTTCAACAGCTGGGCTGATCGAACCCCGCCCTCGCGGTTGATGTAAGCTGTGGCTGTTATGTTGTCCATGTACACAAGGACATCCTGATGATGGAGCATGTGCACAAAGTGTTTCAGAACTTTGTGAACCGTCAACATCTCCAATACGTTTATGTGAAGAGACGTGCTGGGTGGCCACGTTCCGCCCACAGTCTGAGACTGACATGTCCCCCTCCAACCGGAAAGAGAGGCATCGGTAAAGACCGCCCGTCGTGACGTCACTTTGCCCAGGGAAACCCGCTCTGACAGGATCCTGGGGTTTCCCCAGAACTCCAGGTCTGTCCTCACAGACTGGGGAACCGTGAGCTGGCGCCTTTTGTGGCATGCAGGGTCTATTCTCTGACGAATAAACCACCTTTGCAACTTCCGCATGTTCAATAAACCGAGTTTTACCACTGTGTGGCCTGCAGCCATCATCCCTAACAGCCGCATAATTGTGATCGCCGACACCGTGTTGCGTGGCTTGACGCGGTGGAGGAGTGACGTCAGCGAATCTATTCTCTGGTTCGACAGAACCGCTTTCATTGCTATCGAGCATAAGTTGACTCCCAGAAAAAGTATCTGTTGAGCTGGTGAAACAGAATTTTTCTCCTAATTTATGGCGAAGCCTAAACTGGTCAGATGACTCACCAAAATCTCCGTCTGTGTAGCTGCCTCCATCTTGGATCGAGACAGAAGCAACAGATCGTCGATGTAATACATGATTCGGAAGCCCCTCGAACGCAGCGGTTGTAACGTTGCTTCGATTACCTTTGTAAAAGTCCGCGGCGCAAGCGCGTACCCGAAAGGTAGGCGATTGAACTCGTAACAGGTTCCCTGAAAGGCAAACCTGAGGAACTTCCTGTGTTTCGGGACGATCGGTATATGGAAGTAAGCGTCTCTGAGATCGATTGCTACGAACCAGTCCCCTGACGTCACGTTCTCGAGGACGCGCTTCAACGTTAACATATGAAAGGGACGTTTCATAATGTAGTCGTTGAAAAAAGACAGATCTAAAATCTGTCTGAGACCTCCAGATTTCTTGGGAACGAGAAAATATTTTGAATAAAACCCGTTCATTTCCTCGTCGCGAGGGACCCCGGAAATGACGTGTTTCGCCAAACGTTTCTGTAGTTCCAATCTCAGTGTCGCCCCTTGTGCAGGAGACGAGAGCTTCGTCTCCAAAACTCTGTTGAATCTGGGTGGCGTCATCGCAAACTGTAGAATGTAACCGTCGCGAACCAGACGCTGTAACCATTTGTTCAGAGAGCAAGTTTGCAGCCAAACCGCTCTGTACTAAACTTTTATTATTTCATTTTATGCTTGTTTATTAATTCCCTGATGCATGCTCAATAATCCAGGTAGAAAAATCTAAAAAAGCTAAGTCTGGTCCTCTGGACATTCAAAAAACAAAAAAAAAACAAAACAAAGCAAAAAATTGTAGAAACGTTTCGTCTTTCGTCCGAAAGACTTCCTCAGTCTGAGGTGCTGGGTTCAGCTCAGTCTTATAAATAGCACCCTCTCACAGTGTTACACAACCAGTTGGCTGATGACAGCCTGAAACCAGCTGCTCACATGATCAAGGAGGACCATCAGCCTAACAATGGATCGTTAGCACCCTGATGGTTGTTTGCTATTCACAGAGGGCTGAGTGATACCAGCAATCACAGCATTGTGAGTTCAACTGTCCCCCTCCTACAATGCTGTGATTGCTGGTATCACTCAGCCCTCTGTGAATAGCAAACAACCATCAGGGTGCTAACGATCCATTGTTAGGCTGATGGTCCTCCTTGATCATGTGAGCAGCTGGTTTCAGGCTGTCATCAGCCAACTGGTTGTGTAACACTGTGAGAGGGTGCTATTTATAAGACTGAGCTGAACCCAGCACCTCAGACTGAGGAAGTCTTTCGGACGAAAGACGAAACGTTTCTACAATTTTTTGCTTTGTTTTGTTTTTTTGTTTTTTGAATGTCCAGAGGACCAGACTTAGCTTTTTTAGATTGTTTATTAATTGTTTAGTGTTTAAATGGTTACTGTTGCACCGAGGGACTGAGAGAGAAATGCAATTTCAATCCTGTGTATGTCCTGTACATATTACAGTTCTGACAATAAAGTTGACTTTGATATTGTAATGATTGCGGCTACACCGGATACAAGGGCAGACGAGAACAGATACCAAGACTCAAATATCCCAGCTAGCAAGCAAATGTTCAGATGACGTTCAGTGAACGTCGTCTAAAGGTCGAATGTCGAATGTTCAGGACCCAACCTTGTCTGAACGTTGCCTGAACGTTAACGCTGAACGTTCACTCACTGTTAGAAAAAATTTTTTGGGGTGTAATTTCATTCAATTAGTTCTTACATCTTTGACACTTTAATGGTTGTTATAATTTATGACCAAATCTCTATTTTTGTTTTGTTACAAAAGGTGTGCACTTCTGACATTGTCTGAACATTGTCTGAACATTGTCTGAACATTGCCTGAACATTGCCTGAACATTGCCTGAACATTGTCTGAACATTGTCTGAACATTGTCTGAACATTGTCTGAACATTGTCTGAACATTGTCTGAACATTGCCTGAACATTGCCTGAACATTGCCTGAACATTGTCTGAACATTGTCTGAACATTATCTGAACGTTGTCTGAATGTTTCCTGAACGTTAACTCTGAACGTTCACTCACTGTAAGAAAAAAAATTGGTGTATTTTCATTCACTTATTTCTTACATCTTTGACACTTTAATGGTTGTTATAATTAATGACCAAATCTCTATTTTTGTTTTGTTACAAAAGGTGTGCACTTCTGACATTGTCTGAACATTGTCTGAACATTGCCTGAACATTGCCTGAACATTGTCTGAACATTGTCTGAACATTGTCTGAACATTATCTGAACGTTGTCTGAATGTTTCCTGAACGTTAACTCTGAACGTTCACTCACTGTAAGAAAAAAAAATTGGTGTATTTTCATTCACTTATTTCTTACATCTTTGACACTTTAATGGTTGTTATAATTTATGACCAAATCTCTATTTTTGTTTTGTTACAAAAAGTGTGCACTTCTGACATTGTCTGAACATTGTCTGAACGTTCACTATGAACATTCACTTGACATGACAATCATGTTTGCTGTGACTTCTTTAATCAGTCTTTATATCTTCAATAGAGCAATGGGCCCACGTACGAGACCCCCACTCATATGGGTTCTTTATCTATAACCATAATTACATGGTTGTTATTGTCACCAGATCTCTATTTTTGTCTTGTTATAAAAAGTTTGCCCTTCTGATGGCACTGTAAACTATTAATTGCTGTGAAAAACAAGTGTTTGCTGTGATCATTTAATCAGTTTTTTATATGTTTAAAACCTATGGTTATTGTCACCAAATCTTTATTTTTGTCTTGATATGAAAGTGCACACTTCTGACGTTTTCTGAATGTTTGCTTACTGTGAGAAAAAAAAAACAAGTGGCATAATTTTATTTAATTAGTTTTTTAATCTTTAAAACTTTAATGGTCATTAATTATTATCACCAAATCTCTATTTTTGTTTTGAAGTGCACTTCTAATGTTGTCTGAATGTTGTCTGAACGTTCACTCTGGACATTCAATGTGAAAAAACATGTTTGGTGTGATTTAATTTAAAGAGCATAGTACAAACTTAATGGTTGTTATTATTTATCACCAAATCTCTATTTCTGCGTTGTTATAAAAAATTGTACACTTCTGTTAGTTAGATGTTTAATAGAGGGTTTAGGGCCCTCTTTTCTCCCACAGTACTTCTCTCAGATAAACTCTGGTGCCAGAAAATGGCTTCCATTAACTCCTGTTTATCCCCCCAGAAGCAAAACCTTGTTGAAGCAAAACCTGTTCTGGTGGTTTGATTGAACACTGTGACAGTTGAGGGTGGGCAATCACAACCCCCACTGTTGGTTGGAGGCCCTTTCATTGGCCCTTTGATTTCTCCCAGGATGCCTTGTGGTGAAGGTTTCCCATCATTGCCACCATTTTAGTTTGTTTGGTTCAACACAGAGGAGCACCGCCCTGCAGCTGGATCTTGATGCTTGAACCAAATCCCCTGGTCAGCAGATACCAACAAGAAAGGTAAGGGCTTGAGGCCTTATGCTCCTAACCCCAGTTGAATAATGAAGGTTTGTGTTTGCTCATTAAATTATTCTGAATTAATTAAAATTTATAAGCTGCTTCCAAGTTACACCAAGACAGGTTTAAGGCTTTTGAACTGCAACTTCGGACATTTTACTTTAATTTCAGAGTTAGCTAGCCTCAAAAATATTTGAGTTTTGCTTCTAAAGCTAAAACTTTCTCCAGTGAACAGCTGTTTCCTCAGCATCAGTTCCAGATGTTCTGTAACCGTCAGACTGTGGTTCTGCCGGAACTTTAAAACAGAACGCAGCTCACCCCGTCATTCCCGTCTCTCTGTTTCATAGGGTTTGGGTTTAGGAGTCCTATGACGGGGCCTGAATCCCTCTTCCAGTGTGGACGTAGCCGAACAGGAAGAGAGAAACGAACACGTCCAGGTTGTGGAG
>JBBPBX010063660.1:0-20466 GCA_038048925.1 Garcialebias charrua | reverse complement strand
GTGACGTATTGTTTGTGGAACACAGAAAAAACCCGCGGAGTCATGGAATATGGAAGAGAAACTCATTGTAGCTGTGTGTTCGCGACAATTCCTTCACAACCAGTCAAGTCTGCTCCACAGAGACAGAAATAAAGAGCTCCTCACCTCGCGGAGTGCATTGACGACTCGGTACACCGGTAAGCTCCTCCCCCACACCCCCGCAGCAGCAGGGTTGCCAGATAAACATGAATTTTATTTATTTATTTATTTATTTTTACCCCTTTTCAGTGCAAATGTTCACTAAACTCAACACATTATTAATCTTATCAGACCCTCACGCAGCAAATATGACAGTTTGGGTAAAAAAAAATAAAAAATAAGCAACAGTACTAGATGATTAATTAATTTTTATCTGGCAACCCTGCGCAGCAGTTTTCTGGGTAGTTTCGCTTCTGGCTTTTTGGTTTGGACACAAAGTGCGTCCACTTGCGTGCGTGTTGAGCTTCTTTGCAGTTGAAATCGCGTTCGGTCTGGATGTACCATTAGAGTCTCAGAAGATGAACTAGATTTGACACCAGCTGTTGGTTTCACCATTCCTCCATTGCCTCATGAGTCAGAGTCAGAGTCAGAGAGAATTTATTGTCATTTGCACCGCATGTAGTACATGTGTTGAAAACGAGATTATGTACACAGGGTCCCAGTTACATCCAACAACAAATGCAAGAGAAAAACAATAATAACATCTAGGATTAACTAAGAGAGACATCAGCTAGTAATACACTAAGCCCTAATGTAGTAGAAAAACATCATTATAAACAGCAGCACGAACATGAGTCATTATGAGCAGATGGTCACAGATGAACACAGCAACAAGAAACAGATCAGTATCAACATGATGTGACATTTTGCAGTGTTTATTCTTATTATTTATTTATTCATGAGTCTGACAGCCTCAGGGTAGAAGCTGTTCCTCAGTCTAGTGGTTCTACATTTGATGCTCCTCAACCTCCGTCCCGAGGGGAGTGGTGCAAAGAGTGAGTGTGCTGGGTGAGTGAGGTCTTTCATGATGCAGGTGGCTCTTTTTCTGCATCTGGAGGTGTAAATGTCTGTGATGGTGGGGAGACTGACTCCCACAGACTTCTGTGCAGCCTTCACCACTCTCTGTAGAGCTTTCCTCTCTGCAACTGTGCAGCCTCCATGCCACACGTTGATGCTGGAGCACAGGACGCTCTCCACTGCACACCTGTAGAACGAGGTGAGGACTGAGCTTCTCAGACCAGCTCGTCTCAGCCGTCTGAGGAAGTAGAGTCTTTGATGTCCTTTCTTGATCAGGCTGGTGGTGTTATTGCTCCAGCTGAGGTTATCATTCAAGTGTACACCCAGGTACTTGTAGCTGGAGACCACCTCCACCGCAGATCCACCTATATACAGTGGGGTGTGGGTGTGTTTGTTTCTTCTGAAGTCCACAATCATCTCCTTCGTCTTCTTCACATTCATGTGAAGGTTGTTCTCTTTGCACACAGCTCTTTGAGCTGTGTGCTGTCAAACGTCAGTGAGGAGGGAAGTGTGGTGTTGGAAGACTTCCACATCCACTGTCAGAGAACATTGAACACAGACATGCACAAACATTATTTAAGTCACAAGTCGAAAAGTGGCTTTAAAGGGCTGGATTTCTTTTTTTTAGCAAGACACCAGTTCAGATCATATTCCTGCCTTAATGCCACACTATTGTTAGTCATAGACAATAAGTGTATTGACGAGTAATTACAGATGATAGCTTTGTCCACAGCACAGTTTGTTTCCATAGCAATAAAGAACAGCTTAGTGACATTTAGTTTTGGCCACATGTTTTCTTTCAGAGTAAACATTAAGTATTTTCATACATTTTCATTCCCTTTTAACGTTCAATTTTTGACCATTTTCAGTACTAGGTCATTCTGATTCACTTTGAGCTGGTAAAAACAGAATAAAGAGTCAGTTTATTTCCTCCTAGACAGGATTGGTTGAAAGTAAAAGAAAATCTGAAGCAGCTAAACTTAAAAGTCCAACTTCTTTTGTACTTCCTGTAAAAGAAACCAAACCAGTTCTTTTAAGGAGCACACAAATCAACGATTTAATTTCTGTTGTTGAGACAGTGTTGAAAAATGGGGGTGGTTGGTTAATCTCAGCTGACACACTGTTCCATGTTCTTGCTGTCAATCAAGCATCAGCAATTATGTCAAAATGTTTCCTCCTGCTTTTGTGTGAAAGACAACCACCTCTAACGTTTACAGACAAAACTGTAAAACTCACGCTAGTTATTTGTGAGTTTGTTAAAAACTGCCTGTTGTTTGAGGCAAAGCATGAGATAATGTCTACTTGTCATCATGCTTAACCAACCCTGTCACATAAAAGGCTTGTGGCAAAACAAATAAAAAGTTAAGGTGAAGGCAAATCAAATAAAAACTAACTTTGATTAAATATTTCCAGCATATTTTGACCTAAAATGCAAATTGCAGGAATAATTCTCTAAGGAAAACAAAACCCTTGCAAATAAAAATATTGTAAAACCATGTCTGGTGTTGATATCAGTGATGAGTTTGGGGAATGAAGAAAGTGGAAAGATTGCCTAAAGTTGATTAAATATAATAAATAATTATTTTATATGCATTTATTTAAAAATAAAATAAAACAATTTTATCTAAAGAGAAGATACATGAAAAATTCTAAATGTTCAGCCAGCTGACTTTAGTTGTGTAAAAAGTTGCAAAGACAATGCCCATTGTGTTGCAGTCAATAGTTTTAGTTCATGTTTCTAGGCTTTAAACGTTCAGTTATTCTCCCTGCTGACAGAAAAGTTGGAAAAACACAACCATAGTTTTTTTATTCTGGAAAAACTTTTAAAGTTGATAAAGAAGTGTTATGGATTTGCAACAGCATTTTTCTTTCTAATGGACAATGTGTTTTTAAAAATACAAATTTGTGACCGGACGTCACCCACAGTTGTTTACCCAGTGTAAGTGACGGAAAATATGCCAGATGTTGATCCTATTTCTTATTATTCATTCATCTGTACACACTATGGCTGATTGTACATCAGCCACGTGACTAAAACTGTTTTTTAAATTCAGCCAAGAGCTTTATTTACACAGAATGTACACCCACATTTCATATATATGTGTATATATATATATTGTACTGTATATAAATACAGTGTATGTGTGTGTGTGTGTGTGTGTGTGTGTGTGAGATCTAAAAGGACTTCTTGTACCATATATATGTAATCTAAAGGACCTTCTTGCACCATATACCTGTATATGTGACCTAAAGGACCTCTTGCACCATATTCATCCACCCAGTCTCTACAATCCAAGAACAGTAATCTCCTTCACCTTCCTTGAACCAAATTAAGGACCATGGGAGAGTTTTTTTCACATTTAGGATTATTAGAGCAAAGTTCAAAGTTGAGAAACGGTTGTGAAGAAACCGCGAGAAGCCGAAGGAAATAGCTGAAGGAAGAAGCCGTGAGAACCGAAGGAGCCGTGAGAGCCGAAAAGGAAGAGCAGGGAGGACCTGTTGTCACAGGAAACAGCCGTGTGGTTAAGGCGATGTCCAGATATGAGGATGTTACACAAAGCACCTGTCATGAGCTTACAACACAAGTAGAAGTACAGCTCAGTTCATACAGCTGAGCAAGTTGAAAAAAGGAGACACACTTGAACTGTTGAAAAGTCTTCAAAATGGTTGACAGGTCTTCAAAATGGATGTTGGATCAGAAACAAGCCAATCAGAGACAAGAGATCAGTTTAAAAAGACAAAGATAGCAGACAAAAGTCGGTCAGTCATTTCGGGCAGAGATGGAACATGGTTGTCAAGCCCTGAAGACTTGGATCAGATCTCAAGATTGAAGGGTGTCAAAATATGTAGGACTTTTGGGTTGAAAACAGACTTATACTGCTACAAAAATCTTTACAACACATATACACACACATGGTAAGTTGCCTTTGGCACAGGGCTGAGAGCAGGGTGTAATAACACACCGTCAGTAACCCTAGATTAGTTTAATTTATATGGCATTTTAAACTCATATGTTTTTATTTTTAGGCTTTGGTTGTATTTTAGTAAACTGTCTTTGAGTTGTTGTGTGTTCAGTTAACCCTGTGCTATAAGAAATATAAGATTGAGTCAGGCCTCACATTAACACACGCACAGCAAAGGTCATATATGCATGCTCACTCAGGCCCAGGAGGAGGCCTGAACAGAATTAGGTCAAGTAGATAAAAACGCAAGAAGGCCTCAGAGGCAAACCTTTCTGCTGTTAGTTTTGCTGTGTTTTGCTGTGTTGTCAAATAGAACTCCCCAAAATAAATAGAAAGAACACTTTGTTAAGATGAGCTGAAGGCCTCTTAAAACAGAGCTCTGTGGATCAAGGCCTGTTAAAAATGAAGAGAGTTTTTAAAGCAAAGATAATTAAAATAAAATGTAATCTTTGAATGAGCACTTTTCATGCTACAGCAGCCAGACACAGAGGCTCTAACGCACACACACACACCCACGCGTACACGAGCACACGCACCCACTCCCACACACATACATTTTAGTGTGAGGAGCACGGTCTCTTATCTTAAACACAGCTGAGACACAGGAGAAAGTCAGGCCTTGGTTCAAAAGAAAAGTGAAAAGCTTCAGATGGGAATGTGAACTTTTGTGAAACAGAATTTTATTGAAGCAAAATGTTTTCTGGATGTCAAGTAATTAACTGAATATGCAGAATTATGTATTGTGGTAAAAAGAATGTTATTTTATGTTTTCTTTTAAGATTCACAGTAAACCAAAGAGGTTCTCCACTGCTGATGGTTGAAAAATAGTTTTTGAATATTACATAGCACGTTATAAGAGTGTTTTTTCCACAGTTTGAGTAAATTTAGGTAAAAGTTGAGGATCTGGGTGAAAGTTGAAAACTTGTTCTGACTGAAAAAGTTGGAACTTTGCCAGATGACAGATGGCATTGGGTCATTCTCTGGTGAAGGGAGGGTGACAGCTGGAGAGACATTATGTCACCAGTCCGGTGAAGGCTGAGAAAGTTACCTCATCACTGACCAATGAAAAAACAGGAAAATGACATGGTTGTCTAGAATAGTGGGGGTCAAACCCTTTTCTTGACTATAAATAAGGCTGTCTGAGAGGAGAAAGGGGCTGAAGATTTTTTGAAGACCATTTGGATTACTGGACAAAGACGGACGCTCTGGAACTAAAGAAGAAGATAGAATATTCTAAAAAGACTCTCCTTGGACAAAAAAGGAGATATTTTTGCTTCAGCCTGGATCCCTTGCTATTCTTCTTCAAAAATTGGATTAATTACAGAGCTGGAATATAGCCTCAAATCTTGATTCAGGATTGAGGTATTTTTTCCTTGCCTTTGGTAAATGGCCCCTGTGGATTTGCCGAACAGAAGGTAAGGAAATATTCCCATTCTTGTCCAGAGCATTAAAATTATATTAAATATAGTATAACAAGCAACAAGACTGCTACTATCTGGAAACAGAAAAAATCAGTTACAAGGATTCCTCTGTTGATGAAAAATTAAAGTGATTTTGGGAGAAGCTCTGTGCGCTGACGGAGCACCGCAAGTCTGTTTATGTTAGTGGAACACGATGTACTTTTTATCTCCGCTCTGCTGTAGAGGGCCTCTCGTCGGCCAATGATGGATTAAAAGCTGCTCTTTTGTGGAATACTATTTCTCCTGATTTGAAAAGATTTTTTGTGGAACAAACAAGTTCTTTTTGATTTAATTCAACTATTAGTTAAGTTACTGTTTTGGGTCATCCGAGACCGACCCCGGAGCAGGATCTGCCCACTGAAGGCTGACTGGCCTTGGACTGAGAACTGAGAAAACACGGTGTGCTCTTTATCTCCATCCTGCTGAAAATACCTCATCAACTGGACAGAACCAAGAATTTTGTTGAAAAAACTACAAGCTTTGATGAATTAAAGCAGAGAGTCAGGAGTGCAGCAGGCGAGTTGTTTCTGTAAGTACACTATGTTCCAATTTTAGGCTCCGGCCGGCTAAGGAAGGCCTGTTCATCAGTACCACAGAAGCTTGAAGGGAGTTTGGAGGAAGTTTTGTACATCGAAGGTCAAGCGTAAAGTAGTTTACAGTCTAAAAGAACACAATGTTCTATTTTTAGTCTCCGGCCTGCTTCGGAAGGTCTCTCGTCAGTACCACAGAATAAAATGATGGATTAAACATCATTTAAAGGAAAATACTATTTTTCTGAACCCTTGATGTGAAGGAAGACATCAGCCCGGAGACCTGGCCATGGAGGACTGATTGTTTAAAGTCTGAGAGAACAGGATGTTCTTTCCGGTCACAGCCTGCTTTGAAAACCTTGTTCATCAGCATCGCAGAACAACTGAATGGATTACAATATCCTTGAATGGATAACACTTTTGAGGAATAATTGATTTTGCCTGGGAGGATTACCAGATTTTTTAGCCCTGAACAGTTTGATGGATTACAACTGGGATTTTTAACACGACAGAATTACCTGGAGTTTTTCTGTGGAATTACAACGAAGATTTATTCAGTCTGCTGGAAGTGCGGGCTTTCCTGACGGGATTATAGCAGGATTAAAACAAGTTTTTCCTAAAGTGGATGATTACAAAACAAGTTTTTCCTGAAGAATTGGAAACACAAGCTTTTCCTATGTGGGATTAAACAAAGATTTGTCCAGTCTGCTGGAGTGCAGACTTTTAATTGGAGCACAACAGCATCACCTGGAGGTTTTTTCTGTGGAACAACAACAAGATTTCCTGATAGGATTGGAACAAAGTTTTCTGGTGGAGATAAAAACACAAGTTGGAACACACCAAGATTACCTGGATGGATTAAACATATTTGATCGGAATCAGATTATTGTAGAATAAACCAACATTTTAGAAGATTATACAAATTATACATTGGATTGCAACTCAATTTAATTAAAGCTAAAAACACATTAAGGCCCAGCGTGTGGAAGGCATCTTTTGGTGAGCTGTGAATCATTTATCTCTTAAATGCAAATCCTGTAACCTGATTAAATCTTTTTCTGTAGTAAGTAGTGCTTATGCTGTTATCCCCTGCAACTAAAATAAAGAAACATAAAAACGTACAAATTTGGATTTTTCATTCGACTCACCTTGATATTAAATGATGGGAAACTTGGTTCAAGATAACAACAAGATTATTGGAGGTTTTAAATGGTTGTGTTAGCCAAAAAGAGTAAAACAATATCCTGGAACCTTATTTTCCTAGGTTCTAAAACTGACCAGACGGATAACAATAACAATCTACTAGAGGTAATCTGTCGTTAATGTGTGTTTCTCCGTGGGATACGATCTGACTCCATTCTGCTAAGTCGGGCTATCGGCGGAGTGAAACAGGGTATGACATGCAGATTTGAAGACAGTAACAGTCTGGTTGAATTACCTCGTCTCAGCCTTAATTCTAACTAATCTTGAGACATATCGGGTAATACTCGTGTGCAAGGATAAAAGTTAAAAAACCCGTTACTGGAGAGGCTGGAGTGAGGACTTGTCGCAAGATCCTGCGGCTAACCTCACTCACGTAGAATTAACATGGCGCCCAACGTGCTTAAAGCATAAAGAACTCAAGATAACAAGGCGTGCATCAGTGGACTGACCGAGCGAACTCAAGATAACGAGGCGTGCATCAGTGGACTGACCGAGCGCCAAACCACAACTCTCCTAGGGTAGAGGAGTTGTAGCACGGCAGGACTAGCTACCAGCTAAGTACCCCTATACTACTAGGCAGTGGTGGGGTAAGTGGGGCTTACTAAGGACTACTGACCATGGTTCAAACGGTAAGTTAAGCAGACAGTCTGTTCCCATCCGAAGCGCAAGGTATAGAGTCCGGGAGGCTCTGAGGAACAGACAACTCGAGACGGCAAAAACGAAGAATGGCCACGGGAGTGGCACCAGTAGGACTGGTGGACCAGTCCGACATGAACGATCCAACTGAACTAAAACCTGAGCTGGTATCTACTACCACGACGGAGGATTCTCAAATCCTACAGGCAAAAGAAGGCATGGATCAAGGACAACACCCCACATCAGTCTGGAATCGACTCGGACGAACAGTTCCTCGAGAAAAGGATGTTGGGGCTCTGAGAGTGGTAGTAAAGGGAAGTAAGAGAAAAGTGACCTTCATTGGGATGCCTGGTGAGACCTTGGTCCTCAAGATCGATCAAGCAGTAAAGTCTTGTGACCTCGACCAACAGTGTTGGGATGAAAAGAGAAAAAACGGGATGAAACAAACCCAAAGAAAGAAAAAAGCAGCCCCTAGGGCTCCCCAACAACAAAGGAGATTTCAAGCCGAGGCAGCTAACACAACACCTCGAAGATGGGGCGACTATGTGCCCTCAAAAGACTATGCTAAAATGACCCCTGATGAAAGAAAGGCCCTTCGTGAATTCCGACTGAGAAGGGATAGGGGACCAGCTGAATAATGGTCGACAGGTTGCGGGTCACCCTTGATAAACATTATTAGGACGTGTCGAAATCTATGCCAAAGTGGATGGAAAACCTTACCTAATAGTCTCTGGGGCAGAGGTGTCTAAGACCCGCATAAACCTGAAAGCAGTAAGACATCTTATAGTTCAATTGGCAAACAGGACCGTACAAAAACCTGTGAAAATATCCCCAATGTAACAGAACAAAGAATGAATGAGAGCGACTTCTCCCAGGCTGGGAAAGAGAAGTTGAAGCAGATTATTAAGTTGGACTCTGTGGCTAGATTCGAAGATTCCATGCTAAAGAAGGAGACTATTAGCAGAGGAATGAAGAAGTGGATCTTATGTGCAACAGAGAAAGATCGTTTTTGTCGGGATCGAGAGTGGGAACAAACCCCGGCGGGCCGAGGGTCCCACAGGAGTACGTGTTAGAGGTTGTGCGTGGCGTGCATGAAGGGCTAGGTCATACGGGCGTACAACCTACACGTAAGGAGTTGGAGAGTCAGGAGCTCTGGATTCCCATGAAGCAAATTCACAAGGTGCTGCATGACTGTGTGGTATTTGGTCAATACAAACTCAGGACGATGCAGGCACCTAGTGGATGAACAAACTGGCAGGTGTCACGGGTGGCACTTGTTAACAGTAAGAAAAACAAGAAGGCAACGGTGTTGCTATCATGCTGAAACGATTCTGTGGGTCGTTGGGCTTTCCAAAGGAACTGAGAGCTGATGATGGGACACACTGTCACAACGTACAAGTGGATCACTAGTGTCAGACTTTTGGGGTGATGCGTTTTCTCACTGCCCCCCACAACTCAAGCCAGCAAAGTTGAAAGAAAGAAAGAAAGAAAGAGCCATAGGTTTAGCCAACACATTGGATTAGCTAAACATGCTAATACCAAGGAATGCACTATAACTGTGGAAGTAGGACAAGCCTTGAATGACAGGCGTTGAGCTGGAAGACCCTCCCCCGGTGAGGAGCTTAACCAACGTCAATTTAACACGCTGGACAGTAGCGGGGCCTCAAGGTTAAAGAGGAACAACCAGCCTCCAACACTTCATTTGAGGTTGGACAAAAAGGGTGGGTCAGAGCACAGGATCACCCATCAGCAGTTGCAGTGGAGCACAAATGGAACGCCACAGACAAAGTGATGAGAATATTAGACAATAACACGGTTGTGTTAACAAAGTTAGGGAATCCTGGAAATAGAGCAACTGAAGCCAATTCCTAGCTAATTCAAACCAGAAACCGGATTATGGCCAATGAACCAAGTACCATGCTCCCCTATCGTAGAATGGCCACTATATGCGGGGGAGTTATCTTAAGAAGAACAACCTCAGAGCTTTTGGGCAGGTAGGGCTCTGAAGACCTTGGAGTACGCCAAGAGAAGATACCTGTCAGCAGAATGCGAAATGATGAAGTGGAACAAGCTGTAAAACAGCTGTGAAGTCAACATGGAACCTACTGGCCTACCCATTTGGTGGGAAGGACCAGGAGAAGTTAGGCCCCTCAAAACTTGAGGTGAAGATAAAAGACGAAAAGATTAGCCCCTCAAATCTGAGGTGAAGAACAAAGATGAAGAAATTATCCCCTCTGAGGCGAAGAACCTGAGGCGAAGAGAAAATATAAAGATTAAAAAATAAACCCCTCAGAACTGAGGTGAAAAGAAAAGATGTACGGGAGTACAACTGAAGCCAGTAAAGGTGGATACCTTTATTTGTGGGAAAAACTAGGACCACAGTTTTGCCAAGAGTAATGATCTTCACACAATGGGAATTGAGTGAAAGAGGCCCAAAAGATTGTACCTGTGAATGGGAGGGGACTATGGTGAAGTACTATGTAAATTGTCAAACGAGGATGCTGTAGATTCCCAGAACAGCTGCACATAGTGTAGACACGCCCATAAGACCTGACTCCACCCAGTGGATTAAAGTCTCAGTACAGATGATCGTGGCTCCACACAAGGGAGTGTATTCGGTGGGAGCTACGATACAGCTGATCAAAGACAATAAAGAAGACACAGAAAAGTCCCATCCCAGTTAAACAGAGAAAAAGCTAAGTGTATTGAACGCTTGGGCCAGCAAGACATTTCTGAGGGAATGGAAGCACATGAACAAGGAAATGGACAACTAAAAACTGAACGACGGGGCGCTAGAATCATCAAAGGATCTCATCGCAGAAGGAAAGGTAGAGAATCATTAAATCAAATCATAAGGTGTCCAAATTATATCTGGAAAGGGAGAGATAATATAAAATCTGCAAAAATCATCGAAACATGCTGGTCCTGGGACAGAGACCCGCTTTACAATGACTCAGACTCAGAGGACGGGGCACCCACTTATGTGTGGAATTTGCTGATTCAACGATCCAGGACAGGACCGTATCAACCAGCTCTAATTGTACGGAAAGAACTAGTAAAGTTAGACCGTCCCAGAAAAGATTACACCCTAAACTTTAACAGAACCAAAAACTACTACTGCTCATGTATAATGTTCTACAGGAACAAAGACCTAACTAAAGGGTCTCTTAGAGGTATCCCTGACTACGCAGTAACAAAAGACTCATGGGGAATGTCATACAACCCCAGCCCAATGGGGACACCGTGGATCTTCAATGTTGTCTATTTAGAAGTACTCGGAAAGCAATTCAAAATCAGATGGGGCCATAATTACAGAGAGCCACATCAAACACATTTCTGCGAGATCTCCATAGGGGAGTTGGAGGTTTGGACAACAAGCCGTGCCATGAAAATAAGCATCTACAACCGGGAAACTAACCCAAACAAAATAGTGGTTGAAAACACTGAGCTGCCCCTACGAATGCTGTGTGATCGAGTCTGCACGCCCATCAACGATTGGGAAGAGTACCCGGTACGAATGGCTTACAGGATGACTGTATCGTACAGAGGACATCCACTTGTCAGTACGGTAACAGCGTTGGAAGAAAGGGGTGAACACTATGTGCAATATGGAAGAAAATCCATGGAAATGTTCAGACAGAGACTGTGGGAGGCGGAGGAACAGCGCCGAAGAGGTGAGGACCCATCTGACAACCTTTTTGTGGGCTGCAAGGCCCCCAGCTTGAACCTGCATGTTGGGGGGTCTACCAATGGAAGTGGGTGTGGAGAGGGTTGAGACCAGAATTGCCACACCCATCTCCTCTCTGCGTGGAACTGTACAAAGGACGTGTGAAAGGAAAAGAGGACCAAGTCCCAGTGAGAGTCAAAAGCGACCACATTGGTAATCTGGAACGCCCACAGATGGTTGACCACCTCACACCATGTAGCATGCAGAACCCCATAGAAGAGCAGTGACAGAGAAAGACATAATAGACTCAAGACCGATCGCCGAAAATACCAGAAGTCTCATTTGGATGAACCTCAAGAAGAATATCACCTTAGGCCTTGTCCTTCAACGTCACCATGAATATTTAAACTTGCCTTGTCCTCCAACCTCACCATGGATATTTAATGTGGTCTACATGACGATAAAAGGAATAAGTATCAAATTGAAATGGGGACCCAAACCCCAACAGAAATGGCACCTGGAAGGACCCCAGCCTGAACCTACCGAATGGCTGGTGATTCGGTGGAAGTGGGTGTGGTAAAGACTGCAACCTGGATGGCCACACCCCTCTCCACTATATCTGGAGCTCCTCAAAGATCGAGTGACCACAACTCACAGGCGCTCGAGGAGGAAGCCCAGAGCTAAAAGAAGCAAAGTCTTTGAAAAGAAACTCTCTCAACATGACAAGTCTGGAAAGTAGACTAAGTCGAGATGATTCAAACAGCGATGCAGATCCACACATCTATGAAGATGTACCACAAATCTATGAAGATATGGCGACCCCTGACCGACCTAAGGACTGTTTAAGGATTATGAGAATGGATAAAGCAACTTGTCTACGAACCCTGCTGCGGGGATTCGTAGTGTTAATAGGCTTAGTTATGTTGTTGGTTATTTTGTATCAAGCCGGAATCAGACCATGGAGCCTAACGCATGTAAAAGTCTCCCATGGGAGATCCAAATATGCAAACATGACCTGCTGGGACACAACACAAAGAGACATCTTCGTGCCATGGGACCGAAATGAAACTGTTGAAAATCTTACCAAGACCTGGGAAAGAGTAAGACTAGCAGGCTATCCAGCTTGGATGTACCAGCTGAGAAACACCCCTGAATGGGTGTCAGTAGTAGAAGCTGAGAACCTAACGGGGCCAGACAAACCCCACTTCAAGGTAATCAATCTACTGATTTTGCCTGAAGGAATTGTGACCTGGATAATGCTCCTGCATCACAACATAAAAAGGACAACGAGATGTAACTGGATTCATCTGGACAAAGAAACCCCTGAATGGCACTGTGATTGGGGCTGTAGACCACTAATGGGATTATGCCACCAAGGATATTGGAAGGCTGAAGTGATTTATCCTGCCCCACCGAAGGATGACAGCTGCCAAGCCATACTCCCTCGTTGGGAATTTTGGGGCAATATTCATCTGGACTGTGACAAAGTCCCTCCTTTCATCAGAAGAAACCGGACTGGAGAACATCAAAACCTAACCAAAAGTCAAGACTGTCCACACCGTAAAACACAAGACGGTGTCAGAATCAACGCTACTGAGCAAAGTCCCAAAGTACGACCCAGGAGGTTTGATTCCGAAAGCAGAAAGAAATTGATAATTTTAGCCAACACCGCTTAAAACCCCCCCGGCTCTTGCTAGTATATAGAATTTAGTTTACTTATTTACTTCTTTACTTATTTCACTTATTTACTTATTTACAATGTTCTGATACAACCGGCCCAGCTAAGCCGGAAGAACCTGACGACGCTATCCCAGTCAGACCAGCAGTAGCTGATCCCATTGACTCAGAGTCTGACCTGATTCTTGAAGACCTACTGTAACACCACCGCTTCAGTAGGTGTGGATGGCAATGCTGCCTACTCGCCTGAAGGATATCTGAAGCCAGGGAGAATGCTGAAACACTGATGCCTGAGGCCAGGGAGAATGCTGATCCTGATGCTCGATCAACAAGGGAGAACGAAGAATCATTGACCACTACAGGATCTCCGGAGATGACCTGAGGAGATGACCTGAGGAGGACGACCTCACCTCAGCCGGGCGGCACACGTGGAACCGACCAGGATGACTACACCATGATGGATGTTGCGAAGAAGCGAACAGCAATCCAGGGTCCAGAGGCACCAAGGATCCCGCGTGACCTGACGACGACATCTCGGGGTCCCAGATGGCATGGACACAGATGACGAGATATTCACGATGAGTGTTAGAGGACTTGTTTGAGCAGTACCGCCTGTTTTCAAGGAGTGGGTGTCAAAATATGTAGGACTTTTGGGTTGAAAACAGACTTATACTGCTACAAAAATCTTTACAACACATATACACACACATGGTAAGTTGCCTTTGGCACAGGGCTGAGAGCAGGGTGTAATAACACACCGTCAGTAACCCTAGATTAGTTTAATTTATATGGCATTTTAAACTCATATGTTTTTATTTTTAGGCTTTGGTTGTATTTTAGTAAACTGTCTTTGAGTTGTTGTGTGTTCAGTTAACCCTGTGCTATAAGAAATATAAGATTGAGTCAGGCCTCACATTAACACACGCACAGCAAAGGTCATATATGCATGCTCACTCAGGCCCAGGAGGAGGCCTGAACAGAATTAGGTCAAGTAAAAACGCAGGAAGGCCTCAGAGGCAAACCTTTCTGCTGTTAGTTTTGCTGTGTTTTGCTGTGTTGTCAAATAGAACTCCCCAAAATAAATAGAAAGAACACTTTGTTAAGATGAGCTGAAGGCCTCTTAAAACAGAGCTCTGTGGATCAAGGCCTGTTAAAAATGAAGAGAGTTTTTAAAGCAAAGATAATTAAAATAAAATGTAATCTTTGAATGAGCACTTTTCATGCTACAGCAGCCAGACACAGAGGCTCTAACGCACACACACACACCCACGCGTACACGAGCACACGCACCCACTCCCACACACATACATTTTAGTGTGAGGAGCACGGTCTCTTATCTTAAACACAGCTGAGACACAGGAGAAAGTCAGGCCTTGGTTCAAAAGAAAAGTGAAAAGCTTCAGATGGGAATGTGAACTTTTGTGAAACAGAATTTTATTGAAGCAAAATGTTTTCTGGATGTCAAGTAATTAACTGAATATGCAGAATTATGTATTGTGGTAAAAAGAATGTTATTTTATGTTTTCTTTTAAGATTCACAGTAAACCAAAGAGGTTCTCCACTGCTGATGGTTGAAAAATAGTTTTTGAATATTACATAGCACGTTATAAGAGTGTTTTTTCCACAGTTTGAGTAAATTTAGGTAAAAGTTGAGGATCTGGGTGAAAGTTGAAAACTTGTTCTGACTGAAAAAGTTGGAACTTTGCCAGATGACAGATGGCATTGGGTCATTCTCTGGTGAAGGGAGGGTGACAGCTGGAGAGACATTATGTCACCAGTCCGGTGAAGGCTGAGAAAGTTACCTCATCACTGACCAATGAAAAAACAGGAAAATGACATGGTTGTCTAGAATAGTGGGGGTCAAACCCTTTTCTTGACTATAAATAAGGCTGTCTGAGAGGAGAAAGGGGCTGAAGATTTTTTGAAGACCATTTGGATTACTGGACAAAGACGGACGCTCTGGAACTAAAGAAGAAGATAGAATATTCTAAAAAGACTCTCCTTGGACAAAAAAGGAGATATTTTTGCTTCAGCCTGGATCCCTTGCTATTCTTCTTCAAAAATTGGATTAATTACAGAGCTGGAATATAGCCTCAAATCTTGATTCAGGATTGAGGTATTTTTTCCTTGCCTTTGGTAAATGGCCCCTGTGGATTTGCCGAACAGAAGGTAAGGAAATATTCCCATTCTTGTCCAGAGCATTAAAATTATATTAAATATAGTATAACAAGCAACAAGACTGCTACTATCTGGAAACAGAAAAAATCAGTTACAAGGATTCCTCTGTTGATGAAAAATTAAAGTGATTTTGGGAGAAGCTCTGTGCGCTGACGGAGCACCGCAAGTCTGTTTATGTTAGTGGAACACGATGTACTTTTTATCTCCGCTCTGCTGTAGAGGGCCTCTCGTCGGCCAATGATGGATTAAAAGCTGCTCTTTTGTGGAATACTATTTCTCCTGATTTGAAAAGATTTTTTGTGGAACAAACAAGTTCTTTTTGATTTAATTCAACTATTAGTTAAGTTACTGTTTTGGGTCATCCGAGACCGACCCCGGAGCAGGATCTGCCCACTGAAGGCTGACTGGCCTTGGACTGAGAACTGAGAAAACACGGTGTGCTCTTTATCTCCATCCTGCTGAAAATACCTCATCAACTGGACAGAACCAAGAATTTTGTTGAAAAAACTACAAGCTTTGATGAATTAAAGCAGAGAGTCAGGAGTGCAGCAGGCGAGTTGTTTCTGTAAGTACACTATGTTCCAATTTTAGGCTCCGGCCGGCTAAGGAAGGCCTGTTCATCAGTACCACAGAAGCTTGAAGGGAGTTTGGAGGAAGTTTTGTACATCGAAGGTCAAGCGTAAAGTAGTTTACAGTCTAAAAGAACACAATGTTCTATTTTTAGTCTCCGGCCTGCTTCGGAAGGTCTCTCGTCAGTACCACAGAATAAAATGATGGATTAAACATCATTTAAAGGAAAATACTATTTTTCTGAACCCTTGATGTGAAGGAAGACATCAGCCCGGAGACCTGGCCATGGAGGACTGATTGTTTAAAGTCTGAGAGAACAGGATGTTCTTTCCGGTCACAGCCTGCTTTGAAAACCTTGTTCATCAGCATCGCAGAACAACTGAATGGATTACAATATCCTTGAATGGATAACACTTTTGAGGAATAATTGATTTTGCCTGGGAGGATTACCAGATTTTTTAGCCCTGAACAGTTTGATGGATTACAACTGGGATTTTTAACACGACAGAATTACCTGGAGTTTTTCTGTGGAATTACAACGAAGATTTATTCAGTCTGCTGGAAGTGCGGGCTTTCCTGACGGGATTATAGCAGGATTAAAACAAGTTTTTCCTAAAGTGGATGATTACAAAACAAGTTTTTCCTGAAGAATTGGAAACACAAGCTTTTCCTATGTGGGATTAAACAAAGATTTGTCCAGTCTGCTGGAGTGCAGACTTTTAATTGGAGCACAACAGCATCACCTGGAGGTTTTTTCTGTGGAACAACAACAAGATTTCCTGATAGGATTGGAACAAAGTTTTCTGGTGGAGATAAAAACACAAGTTGGAACACACCAAGATTACCTGGATGGATTAAACATATTTGATCGGAATCAGATTATTGTAGAATAAACCAACATTTTAGAAGATTATACAAATTATACATTGGATTGCAACTCAATTTAATTAAAGCTAAAAACACATTAAGGCCCAGCGTGTGGAAGGCATCTTTTGGTGAGCTGTGAATCATTTATCTCTTAAATGCAAATCCTGTAACCTGATTAAATCTTTTTCTGTAGTAAGTAGTGCTTATGCTGTTATCCCCTGCAACTAAAATAAAGAAACATAAAAACGTACAAATTTGGATTTTCCTTGACTCACCTTGATATTAAATGATGGGAAACTTGGTTCAAGATAACAACAAGATTATTGGAGGTTTTAAATGGTTGTGTTAGCCAAAAAGAGTAAAACAATATCCTGGAACCTTATTTTCCTAGGTTCTAAAACTGACCAGACGGATAACAATAACAATCTACTAGAGGTAATCTGTCGTTAATGTGTGTTTCTCCGTGGGATACGATCTGACTCCATTCTGCTAAGTCGGGCTATCGGCGGAGTGAAACAGGGTATGACATGCAGATTTGAAGACAGTAACAGTCTGGTTGAATTACCTCGTCTCAGCCTTAATTCTAACTAATCTTGAGACATATCGGGTAATACTCGTGTGCAAGGATAAAAGTTAAAAAACCCGTTACTGGAGAGGCTGGAGTGAGGACTTGTCGCAAGATCCTGCGGCTAACCTCACTCACGTAGAATTAACAAGGGAGAAGATTTTGACTGCAGATGAGCAGAAAACAACAACAAAAGATGGAAACAAAGCAATAAAGAACTGCTCAGCAGCACATGATCACCCTTCAAGACAACTGACCCCAGATAACTCTGAACAAGTCTCTGATTGGAATTAATTATATTTCATGACCGTTTTCAACAAAGGCTGTATGAATTATTCTCCTTTTTCCTGAAAAACCATTTCAATGTTAGGAACCAGCCTTTTTGAACCATTTTACACAATTTAAAAAGTACAGGTTGCATTTTGTGGTTTTTCTTAGGGACAGCACAGTTAGGGCGTAGGCCATTTACAGATTGGTGCATCCACCCCTAGAAGAATTTGGAGTTTCACCCATTTTTGAGTTTTATTTCATTCATTATACTGCATTTTTTTAAAACGCATTTGCTTGCACTACAGCTGTTGGATTTTTGAAAGCTACGAATGTAACCTTATGGAAAATCATTATTAAAAACACAAAGCATGACAATCTTAGAGTGTTGGACTCATTTTCCTGATGGCATCTGAATGAGACACACTCTTTGTTGAACTTATCCAGGAAGTGTGCTTGGTTCTGAGATTTTTGGAGGTTTTGAACGGTTACTTAATTTGATTTTTGAACAGCATCCCCAAATGGCCAACTTGTCCTGACCTAGGAAAATTACCATGTCTTGTACCAATTGCAAAACTTTAAATAGAGGAAGAGCTGCCATTATGTAGTGTAGCAGTATAGAAATATACCTGGCTAGGGAAATGTCACTTCCTGATATACCTGGCTAGGTAAATGTCACTTCCTGTTTGATAAGTGGGTGGAGTATAAAAGGAGGCAGCAATGCCTGTTCTGGGACTTGGTTTCTTCTTCACGCTCCCACTACGTGGCTCAAACCCATGTGGGGTTTGGTTGTCGTTGAGCAGCAGATCATGTCATGCGTGCTGTTCTGGCTTTCATGATATGAAGACCAAGCTTGCTGCTTCCTCCTCCTGTGTGTGTGTCTGCATGTGTGTCAGCAGGTCCTTTGCTGAAGTTGGGACCATTGCTGCTTTGACTACGGAAGATCACTACTGTTTTGCCTCCACTGCAATCACCATTGTTCTGGCTCCATGGAGGACGACTGCTGTTTGGGTTCTCCAAACCACTGCAATTGACCATCTTCAGATGTCTGTGGCTGCTTCACTGGACTCGACAACAAATTGTTTGGGGCGCGGTCCCTGAACACATGTCAGTGGCGTGGTTAATTAGCCACACACCTGGGTCTGGACTAGAACTTTTAATTATTTAATCTTTTTACAAAGTATTTTAAAAGTATTTATATATACAAATGGAAACAAATAAACTGTTTTTTTTTTAAATTTGTAAACGTGTCTCAGATGTTCTAAAAATTTCCTATGGTCTACGAACCGGTGTACCTTGTAAATTTCATAATTTTAATGAGAAACACTCGGTACCACCACAGTAGAATACCTTATAGTAAACTTTGGGGCCACTGCTGCTTGACTCTAACAGCTGTGAGGTGAAATGGGGTGCGTCCTGCAAATTAAGGTTGTTGGTGCCTGGTCGAATCTTTCTCGAACCCAGCCTAAGAGGGCCTGACCGTAGTATAGTTTGGGTAATACTCAGAAGTCTAGGGGGGTCCAATTGCCGGTTAGACGAGGACTGGAGGGATGTTAAACCCTGAAACAAAAACATGTCGCATCATGGGCTTCCCCAAGCACGTTCACCAGATTCTACAGGGTTAACGTGGCCACCCCTTGTCCCTTGGGCCAGGCTCTTCTGCAAGGGTCCTCTGGACCTCCTCAGTTAGCTGCTCAGGATTCCATGTGACATCGTTAGTATTCATCATTCAATGCTTTCAGCACCACCCTCTGGTGGTCAGGAGAGATGAAATAGAATGAAAGTTACATGTGTAACTACGGTTCTATGAATCCAGGATGACTGCCAGAGCTTCTCTGTCACTCAGAATCCTTGCTTTCCAGATTCTGTAGGAGCAGAGCCACGGATGATGCCAGGCTATATAGCCTCTGATTGATCATCCGTGTCACTGAAGTATTTTATACCTCATGTTTTGCCAAAAGTTAATTCTGTGTTGTTGCCACCTGAGGGAGAAAGGCAGCAGAAGATTTGCATCTTCATGTGCAAGGGGCAGCAGGGTCCACTCTGTTAAAGCAAGAGGAGTCGAGGAGTAGTGTCCACTCTGTTGGGGTTGAGCTGTGGTTGCTTGCCAGTGGATCGGGGAAGGGGACTAATCCCAGCCTGGCTATAATTAATATCCAATCATTGTTAGGGCACAAGGAGCAGTGGCCTTTTTCAACGAAAGAATATGTCAAGGGGCTCTCAGGTTGCAGCACAGGGTGGCTGCATCGTCAACAAGCAAAATCTGAGCAGAACAAAATTAAGGGTTAAAATAGACTCAGGATGTGGTGATTTTAAATGTTTTGAATTATAAATGCTCTTGTCAGGTTGTTAAAATGTTAATTTTAATTCTTAGTCTGATAGTCACATTTTAAGGTTGAATTCAACTTTTGACTATTTTAAGGTTTGTTCTATACAGTATTTACATTTTAAAGGTCAATTGACATGATTTTTTTTACTATTCATAAAATTGCTCAAAATATATACATTTTAACATTTAAAGACCGTGTAAAGTGAATTTCAACATTTTCTTCAATAAACATTATAAATGTCGTAATTGTAATCTTGTAAATGAGTAAAAAGTCTCAAAATTGTAGCTCAATTAATTTTGGAGTTATAGATCAAACTGTGTATAAACACATTTCTCTTTCAGGATTTTTTAGGCGTGGTTTAAATGTGACCGCGTTTCGTCACGCGGTCACAAGCCCCACCCCCTGCAGCTCCAGCCGTTATAAATGCGTTCTTCGGTGGAGCCGTTCACTCGCTACCGACCGTCTCCCTCCAGTACTGGCGTGCTGCTGGAGCGACCACATGCCACCTGCACCTCCGC
>JBBPBX010063659.1:0-11783 GCA_038048925.1 Garcialebias charrua | reverse complement strand
CTGCACCGCCTGGTAGGTGGTTGGGTTAAATGCAGAGACGAATTTCGTCTGTGTATGGGAAACATACGCAGATGACAAGATTAGACAATTATTATTATTATTATTATTAAACTTCGTGTAAATACCAAAATACACATAGAGTACCAAGTACCAGTAAAAAAATAACCATGAGGAAACTTTTGGACTGCATGATGTTGACGATTTCTTTGAACTTTGCCAAATGTGGTGGTGTCACTGTTCTAGATGTCTAGAAAACAATTAAATACTAATAATCAAGGATCAAAATAATAGAGATGCTGTTTCAGGAGAATCGCCACAAAGTTCAAACATTAAGCCGAGGGATTTGGTTGCTTTCTGATTAAATGAGCATGACTAGAAATCTGAATCAGGCTGCAAAATCAATGAGGACAAAATGAGGAGTTAGCAAAAGTAAAAGACTTATTCACCCCAACAGTCATGCCAAAAAGATTTTATGCAGATGAGTTACAAACTGTATTCAAAACACCAATGGAGTGGGCCACAAACTTTTGTTTTACCCTGAAGCTTAAATCGTGCAAAAATAGATTTCTGTCTGAAACTCTTTCGAGGCTGGAATCAACTGTTTATGCAGTCTGTATTAGCTCGAAGCAGAAATATAAAAAAAAATACCAGTATAGGCTGCATAAATAAAATAGTTGAGGGATTAATCCAGCTTTCAAAAATGACTGGATGTGTGCTTTATTATAAGGGATGCAAAGCAACACCGTTATATCTCATCTCCATCTGGATTTTTTATTTACCTGTATTTAGTTTTAAAATATATATATTTTTTATCAGTTGAGGTGGCTCGGGCATCTGGTTAGGATGCCTCCTGGACGCCTCCCTGGTGAGGTGTTCCGGGCATGTCCCACCGGGAGGAGACCCAGAGGAAGACCCAGGACGCGCTGGAGGGACTATGTTTCTCGGCTGGCCTGGGAACGCCTTGGGATTCCCCCAGAGGAGCTGCTCCAAGTGGCTGGGGAGAGGGAAGTCTGGGCCTCCCTACTTAGGCTGCTACCCCCGCGACCCGACCCCGGATAAGCGGAAGAAAATGGATGGATGGATGGATATTTTTTATCATTATTCTCTTTTTTTGTTTTTAAATTTAAATGTCAAAATAAGGGATTATTGATGATTTGTTTTAAAGTGCTACTTAACTTTAGGAACCTTTTTCAAGAACTACTTTTATGAGATTTGTGACTTTAAAGTTAAGAGGCAGTTTGTATTCCCTAACGTATGGTTCAATTGAAGAAAAAGGAGATTGTCATTGATTTAAAGGAGAAATCAAATCAAATCTCAACTAATCGATATAACAAGAATTTCATTTAGTAAACAATACACATAAACATACTTTGTATGCTTTTTTCAATTCAGTAGCTTAAAGAAATACTTTTTTACGTTTTTCCTGCTAAATTCCGAAGTCTGGAGGTCAGGAAGGAAATGACGCATTTTGAAGGAAATGACGCATATTTGTCCTCCGCGCTACTTTCTAAATAGAAACTGAAGCTACAAACCCATCATTACTGTCCTTCTGTGTGTCATTTAAAATGGAAGAAGACGACTTTTTTGAATTTGAAGAAACGCAGGAACACCTAGTGGGGGTAATGGATTTACAACCATATCAGTTTGAACCTGAATCGACAGCTGGATCTCTGAATTCTGACGAGTCCAATGACAGAGGACCTTCTCACAGAGTTGGCTACGTGGAATGGTAAGAATAAAAATTATAGCAAATATGTGTCTGAGCTGAACTTTTCTTTAATAAATTAACGTAATTGTGAAATGAGCTGGATTTAAAAAAATCAGTTTGATGTGATGAAATGTTTTTTGTTTACAATATAAATGAAGCTACACAATACTGTATGAGGGACAACCGTGGCCCGGCCTACGTCATACCTGGGAGCGAGAGCAGGCGGAGGGAGGTGTGTCAAAAACACAGGATGTGATTTTTTTCCACTTTGCAAATGCTAAATTTGAGTTAGGATGACATTTTTGACTTGTGAAAATTTCTCAACAAGCTTATTTTATGCTTTTCATTAGACTACTATTAGCTTAAAAACACTTTTCATTTCTCCTTTAAGAAAATACTCTTCAGTTGCAGCTCCTGTGGTCATTAATGGTGAAGTTGTTGAGGTGGTGTAGCAATATAAATATCTGGGAACTGTTCTGGATGAGAAACTGACCTTTGACCTCCATGTAAACTCACTCTGTAAGAAGGTCCATCAGAGAAAGTACCATATTCTTATCAGAAGCTCTGCGGCTTTAATGTTGATTCTACTTTTATGAGAATGTTTTATTCACATATACAGTACTCAATACTGTATACACATGTAGAGTCTCTTATCTTTTACCTTCATCTGTTTGAATAGTTAACTTGCAAAAACAGGAACAAACTCTTGGGGATTGTCTGGATGTGCAGCAAAACTGCTCTACAGAACATCCCTGACCTACACAAGGCAAGGTCAGTGAATAGGGCCAGGCTCATTCTGGCAGATCCTGATCACCCACTCCATGGTGAGTTCAGGTTGCTTCCATCTGGACGCAGGTATCTGCTGCCCGGATGTAGGACAAATGGACTGAAAAACTCATTCATCCCTGTAGCAATCAGGCTTCTCAACGAACAGTGATGACTTTCGTATTGTTATTTTAATGTCTCAATGTCTTGTGGATGTGTTGTGTGACTAATGACTGAAACAAATTGCTGCTCGGGGATTAAAAAAAAAGATTCTTGAACTTGATGTATTTTTAATTTAAAAATACTGTAAATATGCTACATTTAAAGTCAGTGGGTAAGATTTTTGCTGGTGCTCATGGACGCCGTCAGAGTGGAAACAGTTTATCTGGAGCCATAATTTGCCTAACAAACAGGCCCATTAGATAATGCTGCACTTTGCTCAAGCTAAAGTAAATTCAGGTTTTATTTTATGCTGAACGTTTAGGTTTCGCTTTGGTCTCTGGCAGACACCACACCAACAGAGTCTGGGCTTTTTTGTAGAAGTTTGAGTTGTGTCAAGTTAAAAAGAACGACACTATGTTCTGTGAGAGATGGTTGGTATAGCCCAATGGTTATAAAATTAACCGTTTCATTCTTGGCTTCCACTCCCGTAAGGTTGTAGTCACGTACGGACACGTCATTCCATAAGTTTGGCGTTAAGCCTGCTCCTGTGTGTCTGTATGGTCAATATGCATTTCCTGTTACAGTATACTGGAGATAACGAGCTGTTTAATGTGCTAACACACTCACACTGACTCATGGAGTGAGATCAGGGTATCCACATATAAACTTCAGATTCTGCTTTTACAAAGAGCAAAGTAATATTTGAACACTTAAGTCTCCACCACAAAGAACTTTTCCTTTTGGCTAATAAGAGCATGTCTTCACCTGGGCTCAGAAGCAAAAAGCTGAGATAGAGACAAGAGATTGTAGCGTTTTCCCCATTTTTACAGTATATGTTCAGTGTCTGTGTTGGTTAAACTACGTCATGAAATGGTTTCAATGTCAGTAAATTCTCACCACTGGTACACACACACAAAAACAAACAAAACAAAAGCAACACAAAACTAGATATGTCCATTTTAACTACATAGTCAACATGTGGCCGACCATCATGTTTCCATCCAACCATTCAGAGAAACGTTTTTTTTTTTAAGAGTCTAATGGCATGTATCGTCTTTAATGAAAACTGCAGCTGTTTTCATGCAAACCATGTGAAAAATGTGTTTAAGCTCATGGCTGACACCTTAAAATCTGAAGTAGGGTCTTTGTTCTAGCCTGCTAGCATTAGGATTTGCGGCAAAACCCGGGGATTTTATTTAGCTTTTGAACTCTGAGGCACACCTAAATGTTGCTGCAACCCATCTTAGAAACTACTCTTATTTTCTGTTTGGTTCTTTAAATCCTTTAGTAAATATAGGGATATTTATGAAGTGCTCTGGAACCACTTGGCATAAGGGCAAGGAGTGCAGAGCTGTTTGGTACCACACGCTGATGTGTATTGTTGTGGTGGTTTTGATGACTTCCTGCAACTGAATAACATCATGAAATGACAGCTGTGCACCAGCTTTACACCCATGAGTCACTTGAAATCTATTGTCATAATAGCTTTTGATCTATTTGTAGGTGAAACACTGTAGTTTAATACATATTGTTTTAATCAAAATACTTCAGGATCTGTGTTTTTTTTCACTTGCATATCAATTGTTATTGTTATTATACTGTATATTAATTATTATATGATATAATTTACTATTAATATGATTTAATTTGAAGAGAATAATGTGCTTTGACTTACAGTACGGTAATTATCACTTGTGTACTTTTCAATTATTTTACATTATCAAAATTTTCATCATGGAAATACATTACTGTAATTTTTTCATTTCCTTCAAAAACATTATTCTTTGACATCTATTTCACAATAGTTCTTAAATTTAACTTTTTCTTTGCTATTTTTGGGTGTAACCAGGACCTTGAGTACACAATTTTGTTCCACCTCATGTACCACACATGATGCGAAAGACAAAAAAGATATTTGAACTTGATGCTTTTAACACAGCTTGAAATGTTGGTTTTACTGTTTTTCAGGTATTTGTTTTATAGTTTTTACTGTTTGCTGTTATGTTATCACTTTTATGGTATTTGTTGAGTTTATAGTTTTATGCTTGTTTGTGTTATGGTACATCCACACCAAACAGCTTTTCAACGGCAAAAAAGCTTGTCACGCACGCAAGTGGACGCACTGGACCCAGTGGTGTCCAGACCAGAACGCGAAGCTGCGGCGGCGTGGCGGCGGGGGGGGAGGAGCTTACCGGTATACCGAGTTCCTCACTGCACTCCGCCAGGCAAGGACCTTTTTATTTCTGTCTCTGTAGAGCAGACTTGACTGGTCGTGAAGGACTTGTCGCGAACACACAGCTACAATGAGTTTCTCTTCCATAGTACATGACTTCGCGGGTTTTTTCTGTGTCCCACAAACAATACGTCACATAGTTGCGCAATACCCGTCCCCTCGTTTCCGCGTCACATAGAGGACTCTCCCCCTCTCTCCTCCCCCCGACTCTCCCTGATTGGTTGACACACGCGTTCACGAGTTTGAACGGCGAAATCATCAACATGTTCAAGGCGTGCTTTGGAGGCTGACGCGGGTTCACGTGCACGGAAAACGCTTTCCAGCACGCTCAACACGCACGTGACGTGACGCCCGACGCCAAGACGCGCCTGGAGGCGCGTCCCCCATTGACTTTGCATGTAAACCGGACGCTCCTGCAGTTGAAAACGCGTTTGGTCTGGATTCACCATTAGTGTACAGCACTTTGGCCAACGGTGTTGTTTTAAAGTGCTTTATAAATAAAGTTGTATTGTGATGTCTTAGGTTCTTTTTAGTTTTTACCTACTCTCACATTAATCTTCACTTTTACCAGTGTTAAGCTTTTAGCAACAGTTACACTAATGTTTAGCTATCAGCAATAGTTTCTGCAAATGTTTAGATTTTAGCAACTCCGTCTGCTAACACTTAGCTTTCAACAACAGTTTGGCTAATGTTTAGCTTTCAGCAACAGTTTGGTTAATGTTTAGCTTTCAGCAACAGTTTCTGCCAAATTCAGCAACCCTTTCTGCTAATGTTTAGCTTTCAGCAACCCTTACTATGCTAATGTTTAGCTTTCAGCAATTATTTCTGCTAATGTTTAGCTTTCAGCAACTCTTTCTGCCAATATTTAGTTTTCAACAACAATTTGGCTAATGTTTAGCTTTCAGCAACCCTTTCAGCTAATATTTAGCTTTCAACAACAATTTCACCTAATGTTTAGCTTTTAGTAACTCTTTCTGCCAATATTTAGATTCCAGCAAGTTTTGGCTAATGTTTAACTTTTAGCAACAGCTTGGCTAATGTATAGCTTTCAGCAACAATCTCTGCTAAAGTTTCGCTTTCAGCAACTCTTTCTGCTAATATTTAGCTTTCAGCAACAGTTTGGCTAATGTTTAGCTATCAGCAATAGTTTCTGCTAATGTTTAGCTTTCAGCAACTGTTACTGCTAATGTTTAGCTTTCAGCAACAGTTTGGTTAATGTTTAGCTTTCAGCAACAGTTTCTGCCAATTTCAGCAACCCTTACTGCTAATGTTTAGCTTTCAGCAACCCTTTCTGCTAATGTTTAGCTTTCAGCAACCCTTACTATGCTAATGTTTAGCTTTCAGCAATTATTTCTGCTAATGTTTAGCTTTCAGCAACTCTTTCTGCCAATATTTCGTTTTCAACAACAATTTGGCTAATGTTTAGCTTTCAGCAACCCTTTCAGCTAATATTTAGCTTTCAACAACAATTTCACCTAATATTTAGCTTTTAGTAACTCTTTCTGCCAATATTTAGATTCCAGCAAGTTTTGGCTAATGTTTAACTTTTAGCAACAGCTTGGCTAATGTATAGCTTTCAGCAACAATCTCTGCTAAAGTTTTGCTTTCAGCAACTCTTTCTGCTAATATTTAGCTTTCAGCAACAGTTTGGCTAATGTTTAGCTATCAGCAATAGTTTCTGCTAATGTTTAGCTTTCTGCAACTGTTACTGCTAATGTTTAGCTTTCAGCAACAGTTTGGTTAATGTTTAGCTTTCAGCAACAGTTTCTGCCAATTTCAGCAACCCTTACTGCTAATGTTTAGCTTTCAGCAACCCTTTCTGCTAATGTTTAGCTTTCAGCAACCCTTTCTGCTAATGTTTAGCTTTCAGCAACCCTTTCTGCTAATGTTTAGCTTTCAGCAACCCTTTCTGCTAATGTTTAGCTTTCAGCAACCCTTTCTGCTAATGTTTAGCTTTCAGCAACCCTTTCTGCTAATGTTTAGCTTTCAGCAATTATTTCTGCTAATGTTTAGCTTTCAGCAATTATTTCTGCTAATGTTTAGCTTTCAGCATTATTTCTGCTAATGTTTAGCTTTCAGCAATTATTTCTGCTAATGTTTAGCTTTCAGCAAGTATTTCTGCTAATGTTTAGCTTTCAGCAACTCTTTCTGCCAATGTTTGGATTTCAACAACAATATGGCTAATGTTTAGCTTTCAGCAACCCTTTCAGCTTAATATTTAGCTTTCAACAACAATTTCAGCTAATGTTTAGCTTTTAGTAACTCTTTCTGCCAATATTTAGATTCCAGCAAGTTTTGGCTAATGTTTAACTTTTAGCAACAGCTCGGCTAATTTATAGCTTTCAGCAACAATCTCTGCTAATGTTTCGCTTTCAGCAACTCTTTCTGCTAATATTTAGCTTTCAGCAACAGCTTGGCTAATGTTTAGCGTTCAGCAACAGTTTCTGCTAATGTTTAGCTTTGAGCAACTGTTTCTGCCAATGTTTAGCTTTGAGCAACCGTTTCTGCCAATATTTAGCTTTCAGCAACAGTTTGGTTAATGTTTAGCTTTCAGCAACAGTTTGGTTAATGTTTAGCTTTCAGCAACAGTTTGGTTAATGTTTAGCTTTCAGCAACAGTTTCTGCTAATGTTTAGCTTTGAGCAACTGTTTGCCAATTTCAGCAATCCTTTCTGCTAATGTTTAGCTTTCAGCAATTATTTATGCTAATGTTTAGCTTTCAGCAATTATTTATGCTAATGTTTAGCTTTCAGCAATTATTTATGCTAATGTTTAGCTTTCAGCAATTATTTATGCTTATGTTTAGCTTTCAGCAATTATTTATGCTAATGTTTAGCTTTCAGCAATTATTTATGCTAATGTTTAGCTTTCAGCAACCCTTTATGCCGATATTTAGCTTTCAACAACAATTTCAGCTAATGTTTAGCTTTTAGGAACTCTTTCTGCCAATATAGATTTCAGCAAGTTTTGGCTAATGTTTAACTTTTAGCAACAGCTTGGCTAATGTATAGCTTTCAGCAACAATCTCTGCTAATGTTTCGCTTTCAGCAACTCTTTCTGCTAATATTTAGCTTTCAGTAACAATTTGGCTAATGTTTAGCTTCGAGTAATAGTTCTTTTTGGCAACATGATTGCTAATGTTTTGCTTTCAGTTGTGGTCTAGGTGTTTTTTCATCTTAAAGCTACTGTTCGTCAAATTAAACATTTTTAGCTTATGTTTTCGCTAACTGAAGTTCTGTTTAGCTTGTTTTAACTTCATCAACAACTCCGTTTCAACTAATCTCAGCAGTCAGCACCTAGATTTTTTTTTTTTTTTTAAGAATATACAACTTTGTAATTATTTGTTTTTAAATCACCAAAACAACAAACTAGCCTTTCCTGCAGAGGAGTCAACACTGCCTTGAGTAAACAACATTTGACCCACTTCATTTTAGATAACACTTTTTCCAGGAAAGAGTCACGTTAGTTGCCCTAAATTTAAATGCACTGTCACAAGGTGAACCAATGCAACACTCTAAGAACCACAAGTGGTTCCTGGACATCTGTAGTGTCCAGATGTTGTATTCCAGCAGGTCAAAGTGACCAAACGTTCATGCCTTGAGACACAGACTAAACAGAAGCCTAAATTTGTTCTGCTGTGCTACAGGGAGTGGGAAATCCAGTGTGATTGCGTGGGCAAGCTGGTGAATCATTGCTGTGTGGCAAAGACAACAAAGACACAGGAAAAAAAAGGGCAGGAAAAGATCATGAATACAAAATAAATGTAACATTCTGGAGATTGGTCTTACCTGCCCAGTGGAAATTTCAATTATCTGCCCTTGCGAGGGCCTTGTTGACATTTTTTTTAAGAAAGTGCAGAAAAAGGGGGGCAAAGAAACCGTGAACGGGTCGATCAGTCAGTGCTTCTTGTTCATTGTCCAACAAAAACCTCCCCGTTGAATCAACAAGTTGAGTCCCACAGCGGTGGTGGCTACACGGTTAGCCAGCTACCGCACGTCCCATGTTGGTCAACAACGCAGGAAATAAAGGTCGAGTTTTCTTCAGCCACTTTCTGGGTGTAAAAAAAAAAATAAGCATTCACATCCAAAAGAACATGTATCTGTCGTGAGACTTTAGCCTCTCCTGGTACCGTGACGTCCCGGGCCAGCTAGCTAGCTGCTAGCTAGCTCGAAGAAAAAAAAAGTTGGTCAACGGTTGAACCTCAGCCCCGAGGTCCACAAACTTTCAGGCCAAAAGTCATTCCCGGGACACCAGGTCTCGACCCCCTCAGACTCCGACGGAATTAATCAAATTAATCCCCAGCGGGAGCTCCTTGGAAACGGGTCCGAAAAGTAGAATCGGTAGCATGGCAGGTGGGGGGAATTAAAAGACGTAGCAATGGCTAATTTAGGCTGCTCGACGTTAGCTCGTGCGGCTAAGTCAACAATTTAGCTAACAGCCCAGCGGACCCCCCCCACAGTCAGTGACCGCAAAACTCCAAATCCACGCAAATTACCGCCACTCTTTCTCTTTTTTTTTGTTGTTGCGTGATTGGAATAATCACCAGTGCGGCACTGCGGTGTGGCGTTCAGCTCGTCCTGTCGGTGCGCCGACAGATATCCCGGCAGCGAGCAGCCGAGCGAAAGGAGCTGGAATCATCCAGTTGTAGGGTCCATTCTTGGTAAAAGTGGGTCTTTCTTGTTAGCAGGTTGGGCGGGAGGGACGAGGAGCTGCGCCCGAATGCAGTCTATGATCCTGCCCTGATACCGGAACAAGCTCGCAGCAACATGGCTGCTTGCACCACGACTTGAAAGAGAAGGATGGAGGAGAGGGAGGGAGATCGGAAGCGTTCGGCTCCGCTCGTCTTTTTCCGTAAACAGGTCGGGGGACGGACCCTCAGGTTGGACAGTAGCAGGTGCAGGGATGTTCTCACTCACAGGTGTAAACAAAACATTTGGGTTGTCAGAACAAAAGTTATGTAGAAGCTTCCATGAAACAAAAAAATATCCTCAAAATGTGTTTATTTTGTCATCTGGCATCTCGTAACAAATAATTATGGCTTAGCTATTTTATTTTTATTTATGACCAGTGGTGGGATGTAACTACTGTAAATACAAATACTTTGTTACTGTACTTAAGTACATTTTTCATGTACAGTATCTGTACTTTAATCAACACCCACACCCGTGGCCTTTTTGAAAGATTATTGAAAGATGATTGAAATATTATTGAAAGACTGTTCAGTACAGCAGGACAGATTCTCTGTCCCGAAAGAGACAGACTGGACTCAAATAACTTTGAAAAACAACTTCTTCTGAACTTGAACAAGAAATTCTTGCTGCAATATTAAAATGTGTTAGTTCATGATGTTAGGAGACAAGAGATGGCTTGACACTCGGGTCTACGTTTCAAAAATAGTGTCAGGAAGTTAAAATATTGTTCACTATTATTGACCATTACAGTATCAGGTTGACGAGACAGTATTTTAACTAGAGTTGATGACGAACTGGAGTTGAAATGATCAGAGCCTGTTCCTTCGTTAGGTCTAATGCTCCTTTTTTCTGTTAGACAACTTTTTACTGCAGTTAAAATGACACATTGGTTTTACTTTGTTAAATAAAAACTTTCAAAGTTATAATCATTCCTCTTTCTTATTTTGCTTAATAACATTTAACTCTGCATGTCATCCCTGAAATTCTGATGCACATAATCACAAGTCCAAGTGTGAACTGTGTCACAGAGTAAACACTATAAAAACCAACAGGAAAAACATGTATGATCTGACTTAACACTAATGTGTTATAGAAAATATACATACAGTATACACACTTGATATTGTACACCATTGCATTAGTTAATACATTCAGCAAGTACTTTTACTTTAATACTTTAAGTATTTTTAAAAGCAAGTACCTGTACTTATTTACTTTTACTTAAGTAAAAACATTAATATGGTACTTCTACTTTTACTAGAGTACATTTTTGTCTGTTTTATTTGTACTTTTACTTAAGTACAGTGTTTCAGTACTTTCTCCACCGCTGTTTATGACACAGTATTTATTTTTAAGACTTAGCATGTTATTTAGCACTCATTCAGCCTACATTCATAATTACTACATACGGTAGTTATCTCATATCTATGACTAAGTATTTAGATTTTACTGTAATTTAAACATTGCTTAACATAATTATGATCTAGTATATCATACTTAACAGTCTTATAATTGTGGCAAAGTATCTTAAATTTATGACAAAGTATCTAGAATTTTTTTTTCATAATTATGACTAAAACTAAATATTTATATTTGCTGCCACATACAGCTTAACATATCCTAATTATGACTTAGTATCTCATATGTAGAATCTTTTTTTTTCATAATTCTGACATTTATCTCATATCTGTGACATTTATCTCATATCTGTGACAAGACTAAATATTTATATTTGCTGCCACATAAAGCTTACATCCTAATTATAACTTAGAATCCCATATTTAGAAGATTATCTTACAACTATAAATATCTCATATGTATGATGTGAAGTTTTTACGTTGTATTGTCTCATAAATATGGGTTAACATCTACTGATTAAAACTTAGCATCTCACAATTATGACTCAGTATATCATAAAAAACACAAGTATCACATACATAGAACTTACCGTAGTTACGTCATAATTAAAACACAGCTATGTCATGGACATAACTTAGATAGCTCATACTGTATTTATAATCTAGTTCTGCCATACATTGAGTGATTTCACATTTATGAGATAGTATTTTATAATAATGACTTGGCCATCTTGTGTTTATAGTTATGCCATGATTAAGGGATAGCTTATCATCTCACACATATGACTTGAATCTCATATTTACCATAATCTCATTATATGACTTAGTATTTCAAAATACTGTATATACAATATATATATATATATA
>JBBPBX010063658.1:0-20467 GCA_038048925.1 Garcialebias charrua | reverse complement strand
GGTCCTCATCCTTCAATTTCTTTTGAAGTCCACCCACCGATTGACCTTGGTTTTCACCCATCTGGTTCGATCTGAACCGTTGTGGGTCTCTTAGAGAGTGAACACCTACCTTTTGTGGTTCGTTGCTTGTCTCAGATTTTTCAATCTGAGGTGCTTCAGGGGCGGGGCTCCCTTTAAACCATTTTGAGTCACTGTTCCAACTGGTACCAACTTTTTGTTGTATGTCAGTTTGAAAATCTTGTTCATTCTTGCTAGTATTATCCAACTCTTTTAACAACCGACGCGTGTTCTCCACCACTTCTGAGGTCAGAAGGCCTTTGAGACGATAGTGTTCATTCTCGCTAGTATCATCCCACTCTTTTATCAACCGACGCATGTTCTCTGCCTCTTCTGAGGTCAGAGGACCTTTGAGACGACGGTGTTTATTCTCGCTTTTTTGCGACTGGGATACGACCTTTTGACCTGGGCACACCTCAGAGGGTGTTTTGTTTTGCATGTGAGCTTCAAAAGCAGTTACAGCGCTCTGTTTCATCATTGATTGTTTAAACTGATGTTGTAGCTCAAGGCCTTTTTTGAGAAGTTTTTCTCTTTGTCGTTTGCTATTGTTGTCACTAACTGTGTGCTCTGAGTTATCCATGTGCTCTGAGTTATCAAAGACAAGGTCACTCAATGTACCAGTTCGGTCATCCTCTGTATCATTCAAGTTTTCAAACAACCAACTTATGTCCACTATCTCCTCAGAGCATAGAGGTATGTTGCCTTTTTTCTGGAACTCCTGTGATTTTCTGCTACTCCCGGACTGTCCAGTCCGCAGTGCAGGGGCAGGACCTTTGCTCGGTGTAGACCGCGGAGGGTCACTTAAAGAGCGGGCGTCCACCGTTTGTGGTTTTTTGCTTATCTCGGGCAGCTTCGTCCGAGGTGCAGGGACAGGACGTGTGCTCGTCCTTTGAAATCGTTTTATGTACTCTGGGTCTTGTCTGAGCCACTCCGGCTCATTGTTCCAGCGGACACCTTCATGTCGTGGTTTTTTAGTTCGAAAAACATGTTTCTTCTCGCCTTTTTTAGGAGAGGGAGTTGATGAACTTGTCCCTTCCAGCTCCAGCGAGTGGGATTTGACCTTGTCTTGGTAATGTAGTTCACGCTCTGGTTTTGTTTTTAACCAGATCGGGTCAGGGAGTTGACGAACATCAAAACCATTTATAGCACGCCGTTTTATTTTTAATTGCTCAATCTCACTTTTTAACTCAAGTTGTTCTTGTTGAAAATTTTCTCTTCTGCGAATGTTATCTTGCCTGAACAATTCAAGTATTTCTGTGTGCAGCTGTAAAGCTTCATCACAATCGTTATCTCCCATCTTTTTGTTTTGAATTCGTTTGATCTCACGTTTTAACTTAAGTTTTTCTTGTTGAAAAGTTTCTCTTCTGCGAATGTTACTAAGCCTTAACGATTCAAGCTTTGCTGTGAGCAGCTGTAAAGCTTGATCATAATTGTTATCTCCCATCTTTTAGTTTTGATTTTGTGTGAAAAAAATCAAAAGATTGTTCTCATGTTAGTGTTTGCAAATAAATATTCACTTTTAATGTAGCACTGAGTCAAATAAACTAATCAGCTGAGGTTTACGCGTTTCACTGTGTAATAAGTATTCATAGGTACCTTTTTTCAGGTTTTTACCCTCAATGAACTTTGTAAAAGTTAAATGCACTCTTGCAGTGTTAACTTTAAAATAGAACTTACGTTCAAACAACAGTTACTAACTAACCCAAGCAGCCTGATTTCCGTTTTTCTTACTCAAACGCTTATAAAAGAGGGCTGACTTAAATGCAATGACTTCACTAAAATGTGACAGGATGCTGCTTGAGCATGCCTTTAAAAAGATGTCTTGCAGTCTCAGTGAAACTGATTTCGTACTGCATTTGACAGTTATCAGGAGTGAAAAAGGACGTTCTGTTCGTTGTTTTAAACTTTTCATTTAAAATAAACTGGAGTCATTAATTTTACACAGAAAAACGTTAAAATGCCATTTTTAACTGAAAGTGTGCAGTTGTGCACACCAATTCTGTTTAAAATTCAGAGATGTGAGGAGCTTAATGTGGAATTCTCTGTTCTCCATCATTTTTTTTTTTTATTTAATTTGAAAATCAAATAAAGATGCTTTTTGAGTGTTATTTTAAATCTCTTCAGTATTTAAAATGAGCATAAATTGTTTGTCTGTACCTTTGTTATTCTAAATTTTTTTATTTAAAATAAACAGGAATTTTTGTTTGTGTACAGAACAATTTTAAAAGCTGGTAATTTCACCATAAAATGCTGACTTTTTTATGATGTTTGTGAGAAAACTCATCTATTAACGTCCAGCAGGGGGCAGCGTCGAGTATGTTATCACGAAGCGACTGAGTTTAAATCAGTACATGGAAAGAAAACAACCTTTTAGGGTTAGTTTTCAGTAAGAACGTGATAATTGCTCGAACCGCGTTCTTGTCAGAGACAAGTTTATGTTGCTAGACAGTGTTGATGGCTTAAATGAGTTTTTAAACGCTCAGTGAAATCTCTTTTCACCGTGTGTGTGTGAATGTGACTGCTTGTCGCCCGAAACGCATCAGGAAATGACGACACAAATAGGCGGGTCGACGCAGCGCGTCACCAGCTTCAGTGCTTGCGAGGCGGAGCTCGCTACAACATACGTGGCGTCAACAAATCAATCACAGCGTTAGTAGTTCATTACCCAAGCATTAATGGCGAATGTAGATCCTTACCTTCGACCAATGTCGTGCCGGAAATGACGACAAAATGGGCTGGTCGCAACGGCGTGCGACGTGATTGACAGCACACAACAGCGAATCAGCGTTCGCCACAAGAGTGATTGACAGCACACAACAGCGAATCAGCGTTCGCTACAAGAGTGATTCACAGCACACAGCACTCGTATCATCCAATCACAGCTCATAAACAAACGTGTACTAGGACACGTAGCTCTTTAACGTTAGCTTAGCACAACAAAACACAACTTTATAGACTCGTAATCAACTCAAACGCTTCGAATTAACTCCCCAAAACTCTGAAACGTGGCAATCACATTTAAAACAGGCACGACTAAGCTACGCTCAGTAACCAGCACGTCAACTGTAACGACACGGACTCCCTCGGAGCCGCGTTCAGGTCGGTTCCGTCCACTTTAAAGGAGCAGAACTCGGGTTTCAGAACCACTATCCGACACCGTTCTAACAGTTATATGCTTCTATGACCTGCTCCAACATGTAAAATACCAGCACAGCAATCTTGTAGATGTTAAATTAGCTTTTCAGGCAATTTGACTCGGCGGTCATTTTGCAGTGAGTTTACCTCAGCTTGTGCAACGTAATCTGGACCGGGTCCTTATCAGAACCACCAGACACTTCCCACACAGCGAGACAGATCCCCACCAAACTACTTATAGCGTTTCAAAAGTTGAACAAATAACAATTTCAGCTTCAAATGTCATTAACTGCAGTCCTGCAATCGTTCTGAACACTTTTCCAGCCAAAATAATTAATCTGTTAGAGTCTAAAACTTGGATCCTATTATGCAAACATGACGTTACAGTTCATGACTGAGACCACAGATTTATCAATAAACTTTTAGAAGCACGTACGAAGGCCACCAGATGTAAGAATTAATGAGGAGGTCAATATTAATACTGACCTCTTTATCCTTAATTAATCTACTTATTCAGATTGAATAGTAAATTCACGGATTCTGTTCTTTTTCAGTTTACCCAATATTTCTGTGATCTTTATGATGGATAAATAAACAGAGCCATTAAGTGACAAAGACGTTAACTTAGTTTGATATGTCAAAGAGACACTATCATTTATTTAAAATAAATCAACTAAATTAACACCATTACACTTGATTGACATGATTTCACTTTCTTTCAAATTAAAACGTCAGCACACTTAAATTTAACACAACAGACTTCAATATTGGATGTTAACATATTTAGTCTGTGGGCTCTTTAAACTTAAAAATATAGTTTCCAGCTTAGTTTGAGAGGGGAAAGAAATAGGAGGAAAGATTTAAGAAGAATTGGGAGGTTAAGAGAGGAAGTTTATCTTGCATTTATGAAACCAGATGACACTCTTCTGTACGCGTCCAGCTAAGATATCATCACACCTCCAGCAAGCAAACAGCTGCTCCTTTACCTTAAGACGTCCGCCTTGGTTCTGGTAAAGAGCTGTGGTCAACTTTAGACTGACAAGTCGTCGGTCCCGCAAGTCCAAGCTGGACTCCACGCGTGTTTACCTTGTCGGTGTCGGTGATACTCGCTTTCATCGGCAAAAGTCGTGACAGTCGTGGTTTCTTGGCTCAAGATAATTTATTCCAGGAAGGAATAACAAACGCTCGTTCGAGGTGGACTCATAACAGCCTGTTATCAGTCCTTAGCTGAAGACGCAGGTCGTTAGCTCTTGACCAAAACGTACTCAGCTCCTTGGGAAAGTTCACATCTCCTTTGAAGTTCCCAGCAACTCTCTAGCGTTCTCGCACAGTTTGAACTTAAAAAGACAGGAACACAGAGAGGAGTTCACTTGCCTTATCATACCCAAGGTTAAAGCCAGAGCAGAGGGAAATGTTTAGGAACAGACAGAGAAAGCTGGAGCCTTGTTCATGAAAAACAACTGATTAAACTGTCTTCTTATTTCTAAACAAAACAGTCGGGTCTCTGTGACCCGATATTTCCCTTTAACACAGCAGTGGACACAGTTTAACTCTCACAGAATAACACAGCTTAAAAAGCACACATCATGAAAATGACAAAAGTTATTCTTTTGATCACATCAGCCTAAAATCAAAGATAGAAATAGTCTCTTTTGGTGACTATATTTATCAGATTATAGCTAAATGAATGATTTTGTAGTAAATGTCTTGCTTCACTGAGAGGTCAGTAAAGGTCATCACTGGACAGTTCAAAAGTACACAGGTGTCTTAAAAGTGGACAAGGTCATGTCCACTACACCTGCTTCATATTTTTTAGCGTTTCCAACACTCCATCGAGTTTAGAAGAGAATTCAGTTCGTAGGCTTGTTATTGCAGATAAGATTTGGTCAAACTTACTGCTTGCTGGGTCGCTTTCACCTCCTTGTTCCGCCATGGTTCTGCTAGTTTTCCGGGCTTCACTACGCAGATTGTAGTCAAACAACGTTGTTTGTTTGGTCGTGTCGCTTTTGCCTTTGTTCTTTTTAGTTCGGTTAGGCATTCTTCCTTAGACTGTCACCTTTTTTTTGCATTTTATCGCAGTGAACAGCCGTTATCTTGCCATATTTGAGGCAGTAGCTGCGGAGCGAAGTTGCATGCGTCTGCTCAAGCGGCCGCCATAACCGGAAGTCCCCATTAAAGCACCATTTAACGTGTTTGTAATATTGAGCTAAGTTGAGTTAAGCTATTGTATTAAGCGTGGTGTGTATATTGTTGGCATGTATTATTCAGTTGTTTTTCTTTTCTGTACATTTCAGTTACAAAAACTTACAAAGTAAAGAAAGTTCAAGAAGTCTTCAGTAAAATCAAGAAAGCAAGCTTGAGTGGGGACTTTTTTTTATTATTTACTTTTTGTTAGCTGGCTGTCTAGCCTCACATAGTCACGTGTCGTGAGGACAGCACAGTAAAAAGACGTTACTCAGCGGGTTCAAGCATACAGAGCTACTTAAGCAACATGAGTCTTCGCTCGGGAGAAGCTATCACAGAGACTACGATGCTGAGCAGTCAAGTAAAGCTACTGGTGATGAGCAACAACCAGAAGTTACCACTCAATCAGCTACAGGGGAGCAGCAACCACAACCATTCGACACCAGGTCACAGGTATCCAGAGCACCCACCAGGCAGTCTCATCGAACGTCTTCATCATCAACAGGTTCTTCAGCTGCGAGGGCCTACGCTAAAGCTCAAGCAGCACGTGCGCAACTAGCCTTCGCTAAAAAAGAAGCTGACATAATGAAACAAAAAGCTGACATGATGAAGCAGAAAGCTGAACTAGATGCAGATCTACATGTCCTCCAGTGTCAAAAAGCAATAGCTGCAGCTGAAGCAGAAGCCACAGCTTATGAAGAAGCAGAGAATCAGAGCGGGGAGCTCTGCAGAGAACTCTGCGTTGAAGCGGAACCTAACAGCCCTGCGCAGCGAACGAGTGAATATGTTCAACAGCAGTGTGAGTTCTTCCCTGACACTCAGCACAATGAAGAACAGCCTCATGAAAGAAATGACCATGCCCAAAAAATACAAGGCAGTGCACAGGTAGCCAATCCTGTCGCAGTCAACATTCAAACAAACCCACTATCAACAAACAGTGTAATTAAACAGGAGCCGACTGTGCACACATGCTCAACAAACAATACTCAAGATTTTGCAAAATACCTTATCCGCAAAGAATTAGTGAGTACAGGTCTTCTACAATTCGATGACAAACCTGAAAATTATTGGGCATGGAAAACCTCATTCATCAGCACCACCAAAGACCTAAGTCTGTCTCCAAGAGAAGAATTAGATTTATTGACAAAATATTTAGGTCCAAAGTCATCTGAACAGGCAAAACGCATTCGTGCTGTACACGTCCTCAATCCTGCGGCAGGTTCCGAGAGGATCTGGCAACGCCTTGAAGAGTGTTATGGTTCACCCGAGGTTATTGAGGACGCACTTTTAAAAAAAGTAGAAGACTTTCCCAAGCTGACAAACAAAGACAATGTTAAACTGCAAGAGCTCGGCGACATCTTAATGGAGCTTCAGTGTGCTAAACAAGATGGTGGCCTGCCTGGGCTTGCATACCTAGACACAGCTCGAGGAGTCAGACAAATAGTTGAAAAGTTTCCCTTCAACTTACAGGAAAGATGGACAACTGTAGGAACGCAGTACAAAGAGACTCATAGGGTGTCATTTCCTCCTTTCGCAGTTTTCACACAGTTCGTTCAGCAGCAGGCAAAAATGAGAAATGACCCTAGCTTTGCAATATTCAATCCTAACAGCCATTTCCTTTCTCACGCAGAAAAACTGAAACCAAACAGTCAAAAAACTACTGTTTCTGCACATAAAACAGAGATCACAGCAGAGTCTAAGCAAAGGAGTCCAAATGAATTGGAGGAACCAGATCGCCAGTGCCCAATCCACAGAAAACCACATCCGCTCAAAAAGTGTAAGCTTTTTAGAAATAAACCCATTGAGGAAAGAAAGACCTACTTGAAAGAGCATCACATCTGCTACAGGTGCTGTGGATCTGTCAGACATCTTGCAAAAGACTGTAAAGTAGCAGTTAAATGCATAGAGTGCGACAGTTCAAAACACTTATCAGCAATGCATCCTGGTCCCTCTTGCACTCCAGAGAGCACAATACAAGAAAACAATGACAGTGAAGAGCAAGTAGACAACTCACTCTCAGTTGTCTCAAAATGCACAGAGATATGTGGACAAGGTGATAGTCCACGCTCATGTTCTAAGATCAGTCTAGTCAAAGCATATCCTGCTGGCCAAAAAGAAAGAGCTATTAAAATGTATGCTGTACTAGACGAACAGTCAAATAGGTCACTAGCAAAGTCAGAGTTTTTCAGCCTTTTTGATATTGAGTCCAGTCCTATTCCTTACACATTAAAGACTTGCTCTGGAAAAGCACAGACATCAGGAAGGAGAGCTGCAAACTTCTTCATCGAGTCCATGGATGGAAAGATCAGCCTCCAGCTACCTCCTCTGATAGAATGCGACTCTGTTCCAGATGACAGAGGTGAAATACCCTCTCCTGAGATGACGCAGCATCACCCACATCTACTCAAAGTTGCAGACAAAATCCAACCTGTCGATCACGATGCTCCTATCCTTTTACTGTTGGGCAGGGACATCCTCAGGGTTCATAAGGTACGTGAGCAAATCAACGGGCCCAACAATGCACCTTATGCCCAGAGGCTAGACTTAGGTTGGGTTATTGTGGGAGAAGTGTGTTTAGGAAACGCTCATGGTCAGTCAGAGGTCAACGTTTACAGAACACACACCTTAGATAATGGTCGTGCATCCTACTTTGAGCCCTGCCCAAACATAATTCATGTTAAAGAGAATTATGGGGCTCCTTTAAACACTGCCTGTGACACGGATAGTTTGGGACACACTGTGTTTGTTAGGTCTGAGTATGATGACAAACAAGCTATGTCAATTGATGAAAAAACATTTCTAACAATAATGGACAATGAAGTCTATCAAAACCAAGAGAACAGCTGGGTGGCACCCTTACCTTTTTGCTCTCAGAGAAAAAAGCTGCCTAATAATAGAGGACAAGCCCTCAAAACGCCTTTCATCACTGAGAAAGACTTTAGCAAAGAAACCAGAAATGAAAGATCATTACGTCCAATTCATGCAAAAAATGTTGGACAACGATCAAGCAGAACTTGCTCCACCTCTGCCAGCTGACCTAGCCACTAGGTTCATTCCAGCAGCCGACCTGAAAAACACGACTTGGTTCTCAGGTCCACACTTTTTGTATTCTGACACAGAGTCACACAGCACAGGTCCTTTCACACTCATCGAACCTGAAAAAGACAAAGAGATACGTCCAGAAGTTAAAGTACTAAAAACTACAACAATGAAGTCTCAGCTAAGCTCAGAGCGTTTTGAAAAATATTCCAGCTGGACCACACTGTGCAGAGTCATATCCAGACTCATTCATGTCATCAGATCCTTCAAACAAAAGACAAATGGAAAAAAGGGATGGAAAAGTTTCAGTGAGATACCAAGCGTTCAAGAACTCACACAAGCCAAAGCCGTCGTCATACGAGCTGTTCAACAAGATGCATACAAGGAGACATTCAAAAACCAGAATATTTGCCCACTTTACAAAGTCGCCGCAAATGGATGGAAACCAGACCTAATGTCAAAAAAGGAGATGTGGTCCTGCTAAAAGACTCTCAGGCTAGCAGGAACGAGTGGCCCATGGGACTGGTGGTGAGGACTTTTACCAGCAGAGACACAAAAGTCCGCAAAGTAGAAGTACGAATTGTACAAAATGGGACTGTTAAAGTATTCTTAAGACCAGTTTCAGAGATTATTGTTTTACTTTCAGAAACCGAGTGATTGTCATTTGATGCTAAATGACCAAGTGAGTTCAAATATGTAATATTGTTTGTTGTGATAGAATGTGATTATATCAAGCGGGGAGTGTGCTGCCTTTTGTTAAAAGACAGAAATTTAAAGTTATAACTAGTTTAAGTAAATGCATGGTAGAAACATAGAAGATGTTTGGGTTTTAAATTCTGGTCAGAGTGGCTCCTCTCTCCCTTGAGAATATCGTTTTACATGCTGCACGCTAGGAGTGAGCACTCTTGCTTAAGGTACAATCTTTGACGTATCAGGACAAGTTGGTCAAAAACGGCAGTTAACAGCAGTTAACAGCAGTTAAGATAACTCATAGCGCTAAATATGCTCTTACCACTTGTACCTTGGAAGGTTTTCGTCTTTGTAAGTATTAAAACACCATTTAACGTGTTTGTAATATTGAGCTAAGTTGAGTTAAGCTATTGTATTGTTTAAGCGTGGTGTGTATTGTTGGCATGTATTATTCAGTTGTTTTTCTTTTCTGTACATTTCAGTTACAAAAACTTACAAAGTAAAGAAAGTTCAAGAAGTCTTCAGTAAAATCAAGAAAGCAAGCTTGAGTGGGGACTTTTTTTTTATTATTATTTACTTTTTGTTAGCTGGCTGTCTAGCCTCACATAGTCACGTGTCGTGAGGACAGCACAGTGAGTGACATCAAATCATGTATGTCGTTGCACGTAAGCACGGATAAAACTCATAAAACAGCACATCCCTGTTTTATTGAAAAGAAAGAAAAAAAACACACCAACACAAATAATGTCAACAGTACGGGCCTCTGGCCTGTCGGCCGTCATAAAGGGGGGGGCACATCCCCCTCCCTCACGGCTCATGGGGTGCCAGCCTATTCAATAAGCCCCAGCAGGGTGCCTTTGAACCTGTCTCCAGAAGACAGACCCAGAGGCATCTGCGAACAGACCCTACACCGCTCACTAAGGGCCAGTTTACACGGCGCGTATTTTGAGTGTAACCGCTACTTTCTCTTTGCGACTTTGCTTATCGCCTACACGACGCTGCTGGCCCCCCTCGATGACACCGATACTTTTCTGACCTGCTCTCAAGGTGGAAGTTTTTCGCTGACCCCCCGCTGATAATGTAAACATCTCCCGTGGAGCTTTTGTGTCAACCACATGCGCGCAGCCCGCACGCGCGGACAGTCTGACATTTCACGTGTCACGTTGCAAAATATAACAGTTTAACAATAATAAACAGTATTTATGTTGGCGTGGGAGATGTAAATTTATCTGAACTACAGTATCTATCTGGACTCGTTACATTTTTTAAACAGTGCGTAACGTGCTGTGAAAATGAAGACACCAGGTTTATTTTTTATTTATTTATTTATTCAGCACCACAAAGTTTACAACACAAACACTGAGAATTAAACTGAACACACTATTAAAACACGTGAACCGAACTGTAACTACGTTAATGAACTGGACTCTTGCTGTGTGTTCATCTGGACCCATCAGAACCTCAGAACCATCAGCCTGTTGGAACGACAGCTTCTCCACCTGGCAGAAATAAATAAATAAATAAAAACTCTGTTGTTGTGTGATCAAAGTAAACACAAGCAAACATTATATTAAGAACGTTGATTTACCTGCTGTAAGTCAGCTGTTTATCACGGAGTAAAGTCCGGTTCTGGTCCACAGTCCACTCAGCGGTTCTGGTCCACAGTCTCAGCGTCTGGTGTGCAGCTTGTTAGATGAAGCAGGTCCCATCTGTTGACTCTTATCCAAATTCCAGCTTTAACTTGTTGACAACAACTTGTAGTTAGCTGATTTTAGCCAGAGAGGAAAACAGACGAGGCAGCTGCTCTGTTTACCTCAGGCAGCGCATGCGCAGTAGTGAAGGTTCCAAAAATCACAGCGCCATCTAATGGCCCAGCATGGTAACTACAGTGAAATCATGAGGACGGGGGGTGGAGGGGGAGAGAGTCGTATCCACAGAATTCGACCGTGTCAACGCAAAACTTTTCACCTAATTAACATACCCAAAACATCCGTTTCCCCCACACAGTGTCCGTGTAAACAGGGCCTAAGACAGGTGGGAAAGGGCACGTGTCCAAGCCCCCACTCCATTAGGAGCAAGGGGCCGGCTATACACTAGCCAGACGACCACGTGACATGTTCGCAACACAGGAGAGCACGTCGGACGCCCCAAAGCAGACACATTTTTCACACCCTCTAAGAAGTGGCTGTGATCATGCTTCTGTGCGTGTAAAAGGATCAGAGTTGAACCAGATCTTTCCTCCTGATTTTGAATGGAAACTGGGCTCCTTATCAAAAAATTATCTTGAATCTGCCGGCCACAAAGGATCATCCCCACATTCACACATTGCTACTGCTCCTTTATTATTCATGAAGGACACACAAGGCTCGAGCAATGGAAGTGCAGCACGTGATTTTCCTCACAAAGCTGTATCAACATTGTCCCCACACAGTATCCCACCTGGGGGGACAAAAATTGGAATCAGGATGTCTGCTCGTTTACAGAAGCAGCAGCCCCTCAACCCAACAGAAAATCTTGTTTTGGAGGGAAACAGTAGCTTTCCTGTCCCAACTCATTCTAATAAAATTAATAGACTCCATCTGTCTTCGAGGAGACTCGATCAGGGAAGTCTGTTAACACATCAACGTGGAGGCCCGCTACCCAACCTGGTGGACCCTCAAAGTCTCACACAGGAAGTCACAGCCCAGTTGTTTAGGCCAGGATCTGGAATTAATTCCAGCCTGTTAGCTGAAAAAGATAGACTGCTGGCGTCAGGTTTGCCTGAGAACGTGGTGACAACCATACAAAATGCCCGTGCCGGGTCAACACAGTCCCTATATGCTCAAAAGTGGCACATCTTCAAAGCCTGGTGCTCAGAAAGAAATATAATTTCTTATGCTTGCGACCTGGCTCAACTTTTAACTTTCCTTCAGGATTTACTAGAAAAGGGTTGTTCTTATTCAACGATTAAAGTGTTCCTTGCAGCTATCTCTGCTTGTCACGAGGGTTGGGGACATAGGACTCCTGGAGCACACCCAATCATAATGAGATATATGAAAGGTATGCTTCGAACCAGGCCACCCAGTAGGACCTTGACCCTTGGTTGGGATCTTGGTCTGGTCTTGGGGGCTCTTTGCGACCCACCATTCAAGCCTCTCAGTGAGATTAAGATAGACCTTCTATCTTACAAAACTGCTCTCCTCCTGGCTCTTTGTTCGGCGAAATGCGTGGGTGACCTCTATGCATTGTCTGTACACCCAATGTATACCAGATTCGCCCCTGACGGGTCAAAGGTCACACTAAGGCCTTATCCCGCATATACTCCCAAGGACCTGACCCTGAACCATAGGAGTCTGGACTTTGATCTCTCCTCCTTTCCACCTTCCCCTGTCCTCAATCAGAAACAGGAAAGGCTACAGGCTCTCTGCCCAGTGAGGGCTTTACGCACTTACATGCAGAGAACAGCCGAATGGAGGAAAACAACTCAACTGTTCATTTGCTTTGCCGCACCTGCTACAGGAAAGGCCCTATCAAGACAGTGCCTCTCACATTGGGTGACGGAGGCCATTAAGAGGGCATATGGTAGCAAAGGTCAACAAGTGCCCCCTGGAGTCCATGCTCACTCAACCAGGGGCTTGGCCACTTCCTGGTCATTGTTCAAGGGCGTGTCAGTTGCAGACATTTGTGCTGCTGCGAACTGGAGCTCTTTAAACACTTTTGCAAAGTACTACAGTTTGGATGTTACTGCGTGTGATGTCACTCAGGCTGTTCTTTCTAATACACAATAGAAAGTAGCTTTGAGATGCCTTCTGGTCAAGGGCAGACGTTCACACTAACAGGCATTTTACTGAGCATTTCAAGGGCGTGAATGAATTACGTTCCCATAGCAAGTATGTTGCACCGAGAGACCGAACTGAAAGGGAACTGAAAGTTATGCACCATAACTCATGTTCCCTGAAGGAAGGGAACGAGGTGCAACATAGCTGGCCCTTTTCAATGCTGAAAGCTCGGTGAAGTGCAATTTCTGAGGAAGATGGAGGGGCGTCAGTCGCCTAAGTACCTAAAGGGTGGTACCTCTGGCGTGGGGTGACGCCCCCTGCCGTAAAAGGCGTGAATGTATTCCTTCAGGTAATCACGCGGGGGCGCAATTCCCATAGCAAGTACTGTATGTTGCACTTCAGGGAACATGAGTTATGGTGCATAACTTTCAGTTTCTTCAATGGCAAACATAAAAACCACCTATGTCTACCCTCGGAGAGCCATTTCAGCATAAAGGAACGGAAAAAACTATAAATTCAGACACTTTTGTTCCTTAAGCTAGTAAAATATGTCTTAACCAACAGAGGGAGCAACAAGAACCTGTGACCACCCTCCCCAGGTGCAAAAATACCCACAAGCTTCTACTCCCACTGCACCCCATGTATTTGAAATGGCATCTTGACTATGAAAAAAATGAAAGTGGTTTGATTTAAAAGTGTCATACTGAACAGTAAAGACACTCACAGAACACCTGAAGGATGCAGGACGAGATGCTGGACCCAAACTAATGAGCCTGTCATAGCACCTTTGGAGATGTGTCAGTCTCTGCTGTCTCACATGGAAACATTGACAATCAGTTCAGTGAAGATGCTTTCTTACTTTTTGCAAGATCAAAAAAGGCGTTCAATACAGGATCAACTGGACTTTATTTGTTGCAGAAAACGTTTCGACTTCTGTCCAGAAGTATTTTTCAATTCTGAATTGACTTCAGAATTGAAAAAGACTTCTGGACAGAAGTCGAAACATTTTCTGCAACAAATAAAGTCCAATTGATCCTGTATTGAACGCCTTTTTTGATTTTATCATGTCCTGGACGACTGAGAATCTTCACCAGCTTTTTGCAAGATACTGTACATGAAAACAATGTCTCACCTTGCTCTGTAGGAGATATCTTCAAAAAAAGTGTATTAAGATGCATATATAGCCTATACAATATTATTCTTGTCAACATGCCCGCTGTCTTATTTTTCCTAACGCAGAATGTAAAAAGAGAGCAGTTGCATGTTGCTTTGCCTCTTGTCTTGTTAGTTTCTTACATGAGGCCTTATTAGTTTTCATGCTCAGCTAAGTTACAGAAAGGCTCTTGGGGTGGTGTGTGTGTATGTGTGTGTGTGTGTGTGTGTGTGTGTGTGTGTGTGCGTGTGTGCGTGCGTGCGTGCGTGCGTGCGTGCGTGCGTGTGTGTGTGTGTGTATGTGTGTGTGATAAAAAATTACACTTCTTCTCATCTTCTCAAAACTCTAATCTCTTCCCATTTTCTTACAAGTTGTTTGACTGCCTCCGGTGTAAACGTGTCAGGATTTATACAGTGAGCCCTACACACATCCCGACTCACTTTGACTCAATATATCTGCACAAAGGGAGCCAAAATCTGTGTCTTAGCAATGAAATGTAAATGTCTCAGCAGACATTGGTTCCAATTGATCATGCCTCAAATTATCTAAAATTATGTCTTGTTAAAGAATATTTGTTTATTGCTCCAACTGCTTCCAATAATCATACAAATATGCATCTTAAAACAGCATTAATGACACATAAAGAGCCTGCAGCCGAACCAGTAATGATTTCACATACATTTTCAATAGTTGATTTCATATGACGTCTGTGTGTTTACCTGAACTAAAAGAGACACTCGACCCACTAGCACATTTATCTACTTGATCCTTTTGTTATAAAATATTGGACATGGATGCATCTTATCAGAGCACGTCAACATCCAATTGAAATAATGGAGCAAATCTCTTTGTAAAGAGTTTACTCAAACAAGCAAATAATCTGGACTACAAGGTCCAAACTCAGTGCATGTCATCCATGACCAAACTTCAGTAGAATGATGACTAAAGAAATGTCTGGAAGACATTTTTAAAAGATCAGTTTTGTCACGAGATAATATTACTGTATTTTTCTGTGGCTTTTCGATGATGTAACAATGTGGCCTGCTTTGGTTCTGGACTTGAACTGGAGTTGCATGTTTCTAATTAATATGTCAAATGCATAACATGAAGAGTACTTTTTTATTGTTGTTTTTTTATTTAATAAAAATGTGGCATGTGCACAAAAATAACGCCATTTGCAATCTGTGAAACTGTGGGATTGCACTTTATTCAAGTACCAATGTTTGAGATTAATCAGACTTGATTGGATGACCGTCAGGTGTTGTCCTGGACCATGGGGAGTTCGGGGCCTGGGGGTTTGCCGTGGGCGGGGCTGGTGCTACGCTCTCCCTGGGGCTGTTTGTACTCGGGTGTCCTGTCCTGTCAGCTGGGCGTGGGTTGGGCCGGATCTTGGATGTCGGCTCCTCTCCGCCCCAGAATGAATGGGTCTACCTCCTGGGTTTGGGCGTGAGCTGCCCCATGTAGGGGGCAGGTACATGTCTTGGACCTGGGGTGTATAGAGTACGTATCGGGAATATGAATAGAATGTGTCGTTATTGTATGTCTTTGAGTGAGTGAGGGTGAAGATGAGGGTGGGTCTGTATGATCGTGTCTGTGTATGAATGATCATTTGTCAGGCCGGGACTTGGACTACCCCCTCTTTGATACAGCTGGGGCTGCTTGGTGTAGCGCCCCTACCACATGGCCCCCTAGTGGGGTGTGCCTTTGCCTGTCGGCGCGCTTGGGGTCCTCTGTGTCGGGGGCGGGGCGCTTGGGCGTGTGTCGGCTCGGCCTGGTGGCTGCCTGGTGGGGCTTGGGTCCTCTGGTCCTGTTGGGCCTGGGCCTGAGGGGTGTGCGTCCTCGGTGCCCGGGCCTTGGTGCCTAGTCCTGGGGCTACATCGGTGCAGCGGGTTCCGGCGGGGGCCTGTGAGTATGTCGCTATTGGCCCCGGGGGGTCATTGTGTGTGGTCGCTGGTGGGGCTCTTCCGGTTCTCCCCTGTGGTCGGATCTGGGGGGTGGGCGTGTGGTTCATCCTGTCTGGGTGGCCCTGGGGGCTCTGTGCTCTGGGTCCCTCTTGGGTCTTGGGCTCTGGTCCCCCCCTTTATCTGTCTCGGGTCTTGGGGGTCGGGTCTCTGATGCTTCGCAGTCACTATTGAATGTTCTATTAGAGAAGCCTTATGCACTTATGCATGCTCAAAACCATACACAAATAGATGCAGGGATGCACATGCAGGTATCGTATAGATCGTGTAGATGTGCATGTGACTGCATATGCATGTATATGTATGTATGTATATGGGTATGGGTAGTTCATCGGATGATGAGCGAAACGTCTTCTGTTACAAATAAAGTCCATGTGATCTTGTATTGAACGCCTTTTTTGATTTATCATGTCCTGGACGACTGAGAATCTTCACCAGCATATGGGTATGGGTATATATATATTTATGGAGATGTACTGCAAAGCCATGAATATTCTAAGTCTTTTATACATATGTATTTTGTTGTTGTGTCATGTTCTTTGCAGGTTTGCAGACGGCGGTCGGGTGTGTTTGCCTTGTGCTTTCTGTGTGTATTTGTTGTGTTTTGTGGTCTTACTTTCTATCTTTCCTGCCTTTCTTTCCTATTATAAAAAATCATAATGGTGTGAAGAGGATGGCTATAAGGTTATAAGGGAGGCAATCTATGAAAGAAAAAAAAAGATTTGATTGGATGAACAGATGAATTGGGTTAAGAAAGAGGAGACATCTTTTTCATGCAATGGTTGTGGGCTTTTCTTTTTTTATTAAAATCAGAATAAGCTTTTATTATCATTGCACCGAGACTCATGTACGTACAGTCGTCCGAAATATGGACGTAGTACACAAAACTGCTGTTAATTAGCGCAGCTTTCTTATTCTTCCTCAGAATAATATTTTTGCTTAGATGAGAAAAGGGAAGAAAACATGAGGAGAGACAGCATAAAAAAAGATCTCTCACACCTTGTCCTAGATGAGGGCACCGCTTTGCTTTTGATTTGTCTTGTCTGTGAAACTGTCTGAGAGCCTCTCTTCTACAAAATCTTCCGAATCATAACTATGGACTTCAAATCGTGTCAGTTGGTCCCTCAACACAACTGATAACATTTCTTCAAAATGAAGACAGGCTGTAGGCGAGCTGATTTGCCCTGTTGGCCTGCACACAGCTGGATATCTCATCGACTTGGAAGACTTGATTACGTGTCTATCTCTGCTGTCATATGTGGATCTTAAGGATGCATATTTAATTGGATTTATGATAACTGGTTCCTGCTTTTTGGATTTGGCTGGTTCCTGGTCTATCTACACAAAAGGAAGACGTTGGCAAAAAATATGGGCCTGGCCAGGCTGCCTCCCTTACATTATGGCTTGGTTCATGTCTCGAAAACCCAGACTTTTGGCTGAATGGATTAGATCTCGGGGATTTTTTCAGGCACGTTCCATTAGTATGATCATTTTAATTTGGACATTTCGGAAGCGAGTGGACCGACACAGACTGAAGGTAGATGTTATTAAAGTTCTGCCTGTCCCCAAAACAACTGTGTTTATCTGACATTCGGCTCCCCGACTGGCCTTGATAGGCTGTCTTATCTCAACACGCCTGAGAAGTTTTGTAAACCTGATGCTCTCACCCCCTCCCAAACCTGCTACTGAGGAATTCCACAGACTTTTCAGAGGAGCATAGCTGAATAAACATTATGTCATCATTTCAGGACTCTCGCCTCTGCCCCCCCCCTCCATGAGTGTGCACAGATCTATGAGCTGCTCAACCGCTTTTGAGTCTCCCCCATCCTCTGCGTAATGTCGGTGTTATTATGTGCTTGTGTGCAATACTTTTTTTCACTACCACATTTTTGACCTTCAAAAGAAGGTCAAAAATGTGTTAGGAGTTTTTTTGTCTCCAAACCCTATGTGTCATTTTTCACCACTTTTATTGTCTGTCCAACAGATCTCACTTGTAAATGAGTCGTCGAGGCTCAATGTGACTTATCTGTTTAAATAAAGGTTGAATGAATGAATGAATGAATGAATCTCATCACTGTCCTGCTGTCTTCATACATGTCCTGTACCAGTCTAACATTATCTGCCACTCCAGATTTCCTCATTTCCACACCTCCTCCCTCAGCATCCTATCATATGCTTTTTCTAAATCCACAAAGAAACAATGGAGTTATTTCTGACCCTCTCTGTACTTCTCCATCAGCATTCTCAAAGCAAAGACGGAATCGGTGGTTCTCTTTCTTGGCATGAAACCATACTGCTGCTCACAGATAGTCACCTCTTGTCGAAGTTTTGCTTCCACAACTCTCTCCCAGATCTTCATCGTGTGGCTCATCAACTTAAAGGGGACCACAGATTCAAAATTCACTTTTTAATGTTTTTTTTACCCAACTTTGGGTATGTACTTCATAAAAAAACAGTCCTAAGGCCAAAGAAATGCACCCAGTGGTTTATTTACTCTTAAGTAGATTTATTTGTCTGTGATAGAAACACTTCGTTCTCACTTCCTGCGGTTTGTGACGTCTCAAACCGCAGCCACAACCCAAACCTGAGTCCAGCCCCTCACCTGATTCCTGATTTCATCTCATCTTTTGTTTAAATGTTCTTTCATGTGTACAGCACTTTGTTGCAGCTGTGGTTGTTTTAAATGGCTTTATAAATAAAGACCTACTCTTATAGGTCACTCTATGTTCCTCCCTCTTTTGGAAATAGGTATTGACTATAGCCATTTCCATTCTCTTGGCAAAATCCACCACCATCTGTCCTTCCTGGTTTCTTTCCTTGACACCAAACCTACCCATCACTTCCTCATCCCCTCTGTTTCTTTCACCAACATGTCCATTCAGGTCTGCTCCAATCACCACTCTTTCCTCCCTGTGAATACTCTCTATCACTTCATCCAGATCTTTCCAAAATGTATCTTTCTCCTCCCCATCACATCCAACCTGTGGAGCATAACCACTGACGATGTTTAGCATCAGACCTTCTACTTCTACCTTCAGGCACATCACCCTATCTGACACTCTCTTCACCTCTACTACATTCTTTGCCAACTCCTCCTTCAGGACCACCCCTACTCCATTTCTCTTTCTATCCACACCATGGTAAAACAGTTTGAACCCTGCTCCAATGCTGCGAGCCTTGCTGCCCTTCCACTTGGTCTCTTGGACACATAAAACATCTACCTTTCTTCTCTGCATCATGTCAGCCAGCTCTCTACCTTTGCCTGTCATTGTCCCCACATTTAGAGTTGCAACCCTCAGTCCTACATTCTTCACTTTCCTCTTCTCCCTCTGTCTCCTGACACGTTTCCCTCCTCGGGGTCTTCGACTAACACAATTTCTGCTGGCATCCTGTTTGTCAACAGCACCAGTGGCGGTTGTTGTTAACCCGGGCCTCGACCGTTACGGTATGGCTTCACTTTGATGAACTCGCATTATGGTTTTGGCAAAAGTGTTTTACATCGGATGCCCTTCCTGACACAACCCTCACCATTTACCCGGGCTTGGAACTGGCACAAGAGATACACTGGCTTGTGCGCCCTAGAGGCTGGTTTCATCACTTGACTCAAAGAACATTGGTAAATAAAAAATCTCCACAATACATGAACAAAACCCTCTTCATAATATTGCTTACTATTGTAATGGGAAACAACTTGTTGAAAATGATTAGCATCTCTCCAACACACTGAGTATGCCCCTAAAATTTTTATTTTTTTATGTGACTGACAAAGTTTTAAAAAATAAATTACAGAAAATGTATGCTGTTAGTACTTCAGACAGTAATGTTCAAAACCCAACTACCAGAAAAGCACAAGAAGAAGAAAAACTTTTTTTGTGCTGAGGATCTAAGATGCTCAGTATATTCTTTAAAGCCTTTACAGCATTATACTAACACCACAGTACCCCCCTTTGATGTGAGTGTGTTGTGGCTATTGTGCTGACTTTGTGCAAGTTTGACAACTGCAATATTGGCCTATAAAAGCAACATAGACCATTCAGGCCACTGTGAAGGCACAAATAAGCCTACTGATCACACTGTCAAATGGGACAACATAGAACTACATGCATGATTTGTAGGCCCTTACAAACTCAGTGTTGTATTATTTTAACACAGAGTAATTTGTACATTAAAAGTTGCTTTTTACAAACAACCATTCACAAGATTAGAAATACCTGCTTATTCTGCACTGATTACATTGCAGACACAAGTTTAAGAGTTATGTTTTACCTCATAATGTATTTTGTTGGGGGGTGGGGGGTGGAGAGTTCAGCATCAGTCATAAAAGCAATAAAATCAGATGACTTGAGATAAGGTGTGTGAGTGAAAGTAAGCAGAAAGGTAAACAGGATGATAAAAACTTGTGGGGTAATATACTGTAACATCTACAATAGGTCTACAAATTATGAATTTACAGATTGTAACAAACGGTGCAACAAAGGTGGGATAGTGGT
>JBBPBX010063657.1:4300-20468 GCA_038048925.1 Garcialebias charrua | reverse complement strand
AACAAAACAATAGAAAAGCTACTCCTTATTTGTAACTGTCACTAATCATCTGAGGACCTTTGTCAATTTAATGAAAAATAGTGTGTGTGTGTGATTCAAGTTATAAAGCTGTGCTTTGCCGTGAGCTTGGGTTATGGAGATTGACACATGCCGAACAATCTCCATTTTGCAAGCTTACAGAACGCCACAGCTTTATAACTTTATTCACACACTCCATTTTTCATTAAATTGACATTGCTCCTCAGATGATTAGCGAAATGTCTTCACTTCAAATGAAAGTTTTTTTTTTTAAATCCATTTTGGTTTGGATTTGACATGTAAAGGATAACATAGAATCTTCACCAGTGTCGTTATAGGTTAAAAAAAAACAAAGTTACTTTGCTTATCCTACACTATTGACTTACAACAAAAATGCTGTAAGCGCTTCACTTTTGAAGATAAGATGGAAGCACAACTTACAATTGTGTTTTTATTAGAAATTAAGGCATACAAAACAAGAAAAAACTTTTTTAAGGTTTAGAAATATACATCTCTCGTAACTTATCGGTTTGCCATGGAACGGGCAACCGTTTCCAGCACCCCAAGGAGCGCTTGATTGAAAGCAGCCCTCTGGTCAGCCTCCTGCCTTCGTTGTGCTGCTTCCTCTCTTCTTAAAGCCATTTCCTCCCTCAGAATGGCTTGCTCCTGCTCCCTCGCTGCGTCAGCTTGACGTTGACTCTCCGCAGCAGCGGCCTCACGTGCTTTTTGGGCTTCCTCGATGGTTAACCGGAAGTGTTCCTCTCGCTGTGCCCGGTTCTTCTCCTCCTGTTCAGTCTGAGCTGTAATAAAGCTTTCAGCTACAGTTGTCGCTTTGCGCTTTCTATGACCTAGATAGAACAAACAAGAAAATGGCTGTTAGACAATGAAGTACAGAATGATACAGTTTTTAAATACGTTATTGAAGTTTTAGTTCCTGCTAATTTTGAAAAAAGATCGTAACATCAGGAATATGATTCTCTTCATAAAGCAATCTTGCACCTTTATGGTGGTAAGCAAGTGGGTATAAACAAATGACATGTATTCTTTTTCAAGAGTTTGTGTGAATTTAGAAAAAGAACAAGGCCATCATAAAACAACAAAAAAAAACACACTGAATAATATGAATTATAAACTTGATGAATGAAAGTTAAAGTAATAAATGAATAATACATTTTAGCATTAACACAATTGAATAATTGATAATGTAGTTTTACTACATGTACGTTGTTTTACAAGAAAATAGTAAACACAACACAAAATTACTATCAACGTGATGTTAGACACGTTTGGTGCTGCTTCATACCTAGTAAGGGGTGTTGGGTGGGGCCTTTCTGCTGCGTGTTGACCGGCGGAGTGGATGTAGAATTCCTTGAAGCTGTACTTGGAGATTCAGTGGTCGGGGAAGGGTTTGAAGTGGGAAGGCTTGGAGAGTCAGAAACAGAATCTGAAGAGCCTTCTTCTTCTTCATGGACACTGTCTGCATCAAAAAAAGAGTGCAAAAACAGAAACAAAGTACAGTTAACATTGATGCCAAGTAATGACGACGTAACAGTGTGAGCCTCATTTGTTAAGATAGTGTATATACAGAATTTCTTGAATTAATTCTAATAGCTATTAATATAAATTTAATGCCATTACAATGTTTTTAATACTACTACAACACTGAGCTGGAACCATTGTATTTCAGTTCAGAGCAACTAATAGTAAAGTGATAAATTACTGTAATTTTCTTCCTAAAGTTTGGTAGTAAATGTAGTTTTATAACTATTTTTGTATGCTGGATACATCAAGTTGCTTCTTGCCTCAATAAAAAGCACTGACCTACTTGTTATTTAAATCTAACCCACGGCAAATAGTTATTTAACTTTTCACACACACAACATAACTCTAATGGCAAACAAAAAACTTGAAACTTGAAACCAGAATAGTTTAAAATAATTCATCATTGAACACATGCAAAATTCAAATAGAGGGGGGAAAATAATAACAGCTGTACTGTATATTTCTGCCTGTAAGTCTCTGTTTTTAACAAAATTTACATGCCCTGGGACTTATAGGCCAAAGTGACATATTTATCGAATTTTTCCCATATTTATAAACCATTTTTGGACAGATATAACCGTTTCCATTTAGACTAAACCAAAAACAGCTGCACCACCCCGGTGAATTTGACCATTAAAGTGCATTTATTAAGCAAATGATAGACTGACACGCAACTCTGCTATAATTTACAGCTAAGAAACAATTCTTTAGGAGCTTTTTTGTTGTTAAATTTAAGATAAACGAGCGCATGCCTTCTTCCTTGTTGTTGTCGTCCCGCACGCGCGTGCAACAGCACCAAGCGCCAAACTATCTTTACAGCAGATTATTAAATCACGTTTTTAGTAAGAAAACGTTAGACTGAGACACACCTATGCTATAATTGACAGCTAAATAATTGTTTATGTATTTTTCTTCAGAGAAAGGGGCCGCTCCGAGTCCTCCCTCCATCTTTTTTTTTTTTTCAGAAAAGCCTCTCGGCTGTTGCTGAAGTCTCCGGTGGTTTTTCAGTCCAAAAACGCTCAGAGAGTTGCATGACTCACTGGAAATATGTTTAAAGTTATAAAACACTCACCATCTACTATAGACTCCAGAAGAGAAGTGCTCCTCCGACTTGTTGTTCTCGATTTTTGGCAGCATGGCAGCTTGCATTTCCTGGAAGACTTCTTCTTCTTCTTCTTCTTCTTGGCGGATTGCAAACAACGTTCAGGTGCATACCGCCACCTACTGGAGAAGACTGAATCTCCGCCCTCCGACCTAGGACTACGCCCCCTGACCAATCAGTGACCACACTGTGCTGATGTCATAACTGGACCCATGAGAACTGGTACTTTGTACCTAGTTGAGGCAGGCACCAAAATAGGACCGGTTTCTCGTGAACAGGACCCTGTGGGTACACTCCATAACTAGTTGTTAACTAGTTACGAACGAGCCCGAACGAGCGCCAACAGGACCTGTTGATAAGAGGCATTATATGCAGGCATGCAGACTCTAGGAACCAACAGTGAATCATTCATTCAACCTTTATTTAGGCAGGTTAATCCCATTGGGATTGGGAATCAAGAAGTTAAAGAACACCACAGCAGCTGATGTGACAAGATGCACACTCTTTCACTGAACTTTAAACACTAGCAATTTCACAACTAGAAGGGGCCCAGACAAAGCTTTATTCACTAAAAAAGCACACAATAGCAACACACCTGCCATTGTGTGCGAGCGCGTATGTGGATGTTGCCTTCTCCAGTCACCTATGGTCACATGGTCCAAAGCTGGCCTATTTTAGGGAGGCAGGGAGAGGAGGAGAGCAGGAGCAAAAAAAGGGGAGGGAGATGTTTTGGATTACAGCAGGTCCGGGCTGCAGATCAACGTCTTTTTTACTTTTACACTATTTGACCAGACTTTGAATCAGAAGGGGGAATAGCTTTGCGTTTTTGCTCTACGAGACAAGAGAGAAACAATCCTACAAAAACAAGAGCAGCCTTGAATAAGAAAATACGAGAGAGGAAGGAAATTAACTTTTTCCACTCATACAGGAAAAAGACCCGGTGCTGAAACCGTAGATGAAATGTGACATCATTGTGAGACGGCAACTTAAAGGGGCCCTGCGTGTTTTGTAGTCGTCTCAGGGAAACGGCCTTGCAAAGATTTTAAGTTTAGACAAAACAAGGAAGCACAACAATGGCTAAAGTAAAGCAGGAAAGAATCAACCCTCACTAAGTTATAACTTTATGAGTCTGGATTGGTTTGCACGAGACAACGTGGTTTTATGACGCATTCAGAACCAGGAAGTGAGACTGAGTTGTAGAGCTCATGTTCAGCCCCAAAAACACACAGACTTTAAGACTGTAAAAGCAACTGAAACTGGTCCAGTGAGTTTTGGAGCCTGAACGAGTTTTAGATATGAGAGAAACTATGAAAGAAACACTTTCATGATCTAGACCTCGAAATAATCTGAGCATCAATAGTTAAAGCAGGTTTTTTTTGTACTCTTTAAAGTGACATTCACATCTTCTGAAGTGAGTTTGTGTAGAAAGGTTATGAACATTTACCATCTTAACCTTCTCAGTTTGGATAAATAAACTTTTTTTTATCTGACAGCTTCCTGAAGGGATATATTCTGCTGGAATAACTGTGTACTGTAATGAGAAATAACCAACAGAACCAAACCTTTTGGTTTGTAGCTCAGCCCTTGTATGAACCATTATACTTCAGATCTATCTTGTAAATGAGTCCCCGTGGCTCAATGGGACTAACCTGTATAAAGAAAGGTTGAATGAATAAGAAAGTTCATGCTCAGTAATCCAGGTATCAAATCAGATAATTCTCAATCAGGTCATCTGGACAGATTCTTTTTAGTAGAAACGTTTCACCCTCATTCCAGAGGGCTTCATCAGTCAGAGTAGTTCCAGCACACTGTTCCCCCACCAAGCAGTAAACAACTTAATGAATATACTTTTTAAAATTGGAGCTGTTTAAGACAGCAGCAGTCCACTTTGGCCTTGGCCTTATTAAAATTAGTCGTTAAAGCTCCACTGACATGTTCTTTTAACTTTTCAAAAAATGGCACAACATATATAAATATTAAGATAGACCTCTGACCGTTTTTGCTAAAATAATGTTCAATGAATGAAATTTCCTCTCAAAATATTTTAAATTTAGCGCCGTTTTTTTAGACCGTAAATCCGGATTTTCCGGTCACGTGTCAGCAGAACCGATCTGACGTCACGTCCGATACTGAACTCTGCTCAAACCGTACATTGAATGGACAAAAATATAAACGCATCCGTCGAATTTAGCCAATTAAAACTACATTTTAGCGATTTGGCTTCAGTTTGGGGAAAAAAAAGTTATTTTGAGTGATGCACAACGAACGGAAAGGTTTATATTCTCCGTTTTGCTTTTTTTTTTCAAGGGAGGTTTCACATTGAGCACCAGATGGCAGCAGAGCTATCGTGATAACTCTTACAGAAGCAACACGGAGAATATAAACCTTTCCGTTCGTTGTGCATCACTCAAAATAACTTTTTTTTCCCCAAACTGAAGCCAAATCGCTAAAATGTAGTTTTAATTGGCTAAATTCGACGGATGCGTTTATATTTTTGTCCATTCAATGTACGGTTTGAGCAGAGTTCAGTATCGGACGTGACGTCAGATCGGTTCTGCTGACACGTGACCGGAAAATCCGGATTTACGGTCTAAAAAAACGGCGCTAAATTTAAAATATTTTGAGAGGAAATTTCATTCATTGAACATTATTTTAGCAAAAACGGTCAGAGGTCTATCTTAATATTTATATATGTTGTGCCATTTTTTGAAAAGTTAAAAGAACATGTCAGTGGAGCTTTAACTCGACAATCTGGTCCAAATTAAACTCTTATTTTTCCAAACTGAGGTCAGTCAAGGAGCTACCTACACCAGGTAAGATATTATTATTCATAATCATTTTAGAGCCCTTAGTGGCCGAGATGGGGTAGAGGCAAGGCAGCTGACCTGAGACCCAAAAGCCCCAGGTTCAATCCCCATCCATTCACACATGTCGTGGTGTCTCTGAGCAAGACACTCAATCCCTAATTGCTCCCCGGGCACCCACATAGCTGCCCACCGACCGCTCCACCTGGGTGCATCCCTGGTGCAATGGGTTAAATGCAGAGAACCAATTTCATCACTGTATGGGAACGTACAACACATAGCACTTTATTATTCTTAAAAAAAACAGAGCTATCCGTTTACTACTGTACAGATTATTTTAGATTATCGTGGAAAAATTGGATTTACTGAAATCCGTCAGAGATGTCCTCACTAGGAGGCAACAGTGCATATCTGTTCAAAGTTTGATGTCAGGTCACGCTGCACTCTAAATGATGCAACCTTCATCAGACCAGTGGCCTTACTTATGCCCCACTGACAATCCTATAGATAGACTCTTCCTCCTGGAGCTGTCTCATCCCTGGGATTCTCTGTTTGATATTTATTTGTAGTGAGTTGTTAAAAAAAAAAAACATGCTGGATTTTCCCAACTCTCATAATTTTGGCCAATTTGTGTGTGTGTGTGTGTGTGTGTGTGTGTGTGTGTTTTATAGCTATCTAGTAGAGTACAGTATACAGTACAGTGATTACCTTTTTATATGAGTGTTGTTTTATTTTCATTTGTTAATTACCGTAGGCCGTGTTTTTGTACAATTCGGGCTACCTCGACCTTGAAAAGAGTTTTACAATTAAGAGTTGACTGACATAGTACAGTATAGATCATAATGAATCCTTTTAGGTGAGGATGGATGCAATACACATACTGAAACTCCTGATGATAATACTCAGTAGACATTTATTGGCATGAATACTGTAATTTATTTCATGCCTCAGTTGGGTTCCCACTTCTTCCCTGTCTGCTGACCTTCACTGGGCAGTGGCAGTTCTACTGGGGGGCATGGAGTGGCAGCTGCTTGCCACCACAGCCACCATGACAGTATATATTTTACATTTTGCACAGTGCTGAAGGTCAAGGACATTCTCCGTGGAAGCTAAATTTCTATCCTCGCTCAATGATTTAGAATTAGCACACGCTCATTTGGAATTTCAAAATTGTTTTACACGTCAAACGGCCCTGGACATTTCACCAGCAGGGAACGTTTTGAGACTCCGCAACCATCAGAGTGGCTACTGGTGCTCTACCCCTTGGCGTAACCATTCCAGATGAACACTACAATACTTTTAGTCCCCCCTCATGTCACCTCTTTGTCAGCCTAAAGGAAGAAAAACAACCTCTGGATTAGCCACCAAAGGACGATAGTGTAAGGCTTCTTTTATATCAAGAAAACTCAGTGACCCCTGAAGTTACTCTACTCCTTCATGACTATTTGTGCCTTCTCATGCTTCATGCTGGTGAAGATTCTCAGTCATCCAGGACATGATTAATCAAAAAAAAGCGTTCAACACAGAAACAACTGGACTTTATTTGTAACGGAAGACGTTTCGCCCTTCATCCAAAGAGCTTTCTCAATTCAAAGAGCAGGACTGTGTGAGAGGTTATAAAGGCTGAGATGACACACACACACACTATGTAAATTGAATTGAAATCAATTTACATAGGTACAGTATGTGTGTGTGTGTCATCTCAGCCTTTATAACCTCTCACACAGCCTGCTCTTTGAATTGAGAAAGCTCTTTGGATGAAGGGCGAAACGTCTTCCGTTACAAATAAAGTCCAGTTGTTTCTGTGTTGAACGCCTTTTTTTGACTTCTCATGCTTCGTTTCTTGCGGCCTACTCTCCTCATCACTCACTTCCTCTCTCCTCCTTTTTGTCACACCCACTAAATCTTACATCATGGCACCAGTCACACTCTTACTACACAACCTCACGCCCATCTGTGCAGTTGGTCACGTCCCACTATGCCAGGTTGGTTCAGAACCAGTACACATCAACCCTCTTCTTTCCAAACCCTGAATGTTTTAATCACTTCCTCTGATGGTATGATGGAGGAAGCCCATCTAAACTCAGTGACCTCTAAAACCCATGTGGTCCTCTCCTCTCTCTCTCACTTTGCATCACATGTGAGGATACCCACAGCATCAGAAGGTCAAAGACAACACTCACCTTTTTAACCTGATCATCCTTCAGCTCAGTGAAGTAATAAGCAAGTAGCTGGGCTGCAATCATCCTGGTCCTTGTTGCCTCTCACACACTCATACAGCACACACACAACACACACTCCTACACGTAAAGATGCGGGAAAAAAAGGTCCGAACTTAAAGAAAAGTTCAAAAAAATCATTCAAAAATAAACAACTAACAGTTCTGGTTTTGACTTGAACTATTTAAAAAAAAGAATAACACACATATACTCTAAACTACAGTGTGGTTTCAAGTTGAATGACTTTTCTTTATGCGCTCGTGAGAGTCAAGCCAGGAAGCACGAGCGACTGAGAAGTTGAGCTGCAGGAAGGAGGCAGGGGCTGGCCACGCCCACTTCCTGAAAGCTCATTGGGTTTGCTTCATGATGGGCGGGGCGAGGAGTGGTGGGGGAGGGTTGGTGGTTGGCTGGAGGCAAACCCCCCCTCAGTGATGGAGGAGGAAGAGATGGGGACGGAGGGAGGAGCAAGAGAGGGAGGTCAGGGGGGAAATGTGGCCTTCACAATTTAGCATACTAGTAAAGACAATGAGTCAGTCTGAGTCAAAGCAGGAGGGAGCTCTTCAGTCATTTATGAGGTAAGATCAGCTGGAGATGAGGAAGAGGAGAGGAAAAACTCCAGGGTGTCTGCCTCTCTGAGCTCAGAGGAAAGTTTTCCGCCCAGTTTTACGACACTTTTGCTGTGAGGTGGAGTGAAGGGGTGGAGGCTTGTGCGGCTCTTCCCTACAGAGGCACTGGGCAAAAGTTTCAGGCAAGTGAATCAAAAGTACTGTAAACTACGACGGAGCTTTAGGGCCATGAAAAAAAAAAGAAGCCATAAAATTACGAGAATAAAGTCAAATAAAAGTCGTAATATTATGAGAATAAAGTTGCACGAGACTTTTTTTTTAACAGCTGTCGTTAAAAATAATAAAAAATCTCCACGAGTCGGATCCACGACGCGACCAATCCCGTAGGCGTGTCAGCAAATGTCCAGTCCGAAGCTAGATGAATGTTATCTGAACTCCGACACGATAAAGCAGGGTTTACCGCATTTTAACTGTGGTAAAATGAAGTCTGTTTGTTAAACTTTATTGTTATTGACACTCGTAAGCTTGACACTCGTAAGCCCCCAGTACACTCCCGCGTACGTCCATACGCAGAGGTACGCACGTACGTACGCAGAGGTACAAGCGTACCCCCGCAGGGCATGTACGCTCAAAGCTCAAATTTTACGACCGCTACGCAAACGCGTTGTCGCACAATAAACTGCCCGGCACCGGACTGTTTTGTATGTGACACCAATGTATTAAATTCCCCTTCTTCATCCCTGATCTGGCCTTTTCTTTTGTTTTTTTTTGCCAAAAGGCAAGCAATCTCTTACTCCTCCATTGACGCCATAACTTAAATGATGAGGAATGAACAAATTTGTCACGAGCAAATTAAACTCAGGTCCAGCATGGCTGCGGGAGGTTCTGGAGATTTCCTGGTGGGCTGGTCTGATGTGTGGGCTGCAGTACCAGTGCTCCCTGTTTTTTTGTTTTTTTTTATTGAACTTTTTATTAACAACATATAAACACAGAACACCGTTGCGGCGGCTGCCAGTGCTTTTTTCCCTCTCGACCCGTCAATCAATTCAGTTGGCGTGTCAGCAAACGACCAATCAGCAACCTCAATTTGTCCCGTAGGTAAACGCTCCTTGTCTGTGGAGCTGTGCTGCAGTTGCAGGGTGGATACTCCAGTATGATGTCTGAAGCCCGAGATACACTCGAGCGTCCTCACGATACGCCTATACGCAGCGTACGTACGCTGTGGCAAAAGCGTAGCCCCTCAGGGCACGTACGCGCAAAAGTATTTTTTTACTACGCATACGCGATGCGCGGTGTCTGAACATAAACTTCCCCGGCGCCGGACTGTTTTGTATGTTACACAAATTAAATAAATTCCCCTTCTTTATCGCTGATCGGGCCTTTTCTTTTGTTTTTTTGCCTAAAGTCAAGTAACCGCTTCTTCCTCCGTTCACTCGATGATTGAAATGAATGAATTCAGGTCCTACCTGGGTGCGGCGATGTTTTAAATATCCCTGGTGGGCTGTGTGCTGCAGGAAAAGCACTCCCTGTTATTATTTTTATTTCTGAGAGAACTTTTTACAACATATATAGTAGAAACACCGCATGAACACCGCCGCGGTCTTCAAGGCGCTACATGAGCTGGCTGTCAATCATTTCAGTAGGCGTGTCAGCAAGTAACCAATCAGCGAGCTCAGTTGAGTCCCCTCCGTGCACAGCTGCTCATATTACAACAAGGAGAACGCGAGCGTATAGTTTCTGACATATGCTGAAGCATATCAGCAAAACACATGCGCACAAAATGCGCGCGTAGAGTGGCGTACCTGAGGACGCATGAGTGTATCTCGGGCTTGAACCCTCTGCGTACAGTACGTGCGTACGTACGCGTGAACGGACATACATGGGAGTATACATTGGGCTTTACTCAAAATTTGTTCCAGTACTGCCACCTACTGTTGTGTTATTGTATGCTGCGTCTGGGATGCATACGTGACGTCATTACGTCATGACTTTCAAAAATGGCGCTCAGTAGGCGAAACTGTGTGCGTGCAGCGCGGTTAGCTTCGGATTGGTCATTTGCTGACACACCTACTGGATTGATTGACAGGTTGTGTCTTGGATCCGACTCGTGGAAAAAATAATAAACAAGAGCTGTAAAAAAAAAAGTCTCATACGACTTTATTCTCATAATACTACGACTTTATTCTAGAAATTTTATGGGTTTAAAAAAATAATTCTTAGCATGGCAATGTAATTTTTTTTCTTCTCAGCGTGGCCCAAAAGCTCTGTTGTAGTAAACTAAACATGCTCTTACAGGTATTAATTCTGATCATCTAATTTGCTTCCAACACAGCATCGATTTGTGACATCGGCGTCAAACCACCATTTTTGATTGGGGAAAAAGACAGTTTTGTTGATAATTCAATAGGGGCAGTATGGTGGCGCAACTGGTAGAGCTGCTGCCTCTCAGCGAGCAGGTCCCTGGCTCAACTCCCAGTCCAGGGGCCTTTCTGGGTGGAGTTTGCATGTTCTCTCCGTGCATGTGTAGGTGTACTTTGGTTTCCTCCCACTGACCAAAAACATGCATGTTAGGCTAATTGGTAACTCTAAATTGTCCCTAGGTGTGAGTGAGAGAGTGAATGGTTGTTTGTCTTTATGTGGCCCTGTGATGTCCCCAGCCCCTCGCACAGTGATTGCTGAGCACCAGCGACCAACGTGACCCAAAATGGAAGAAGCAGGTAAAAGATAATGGATGGATGGATGATAATTAAATTCAGTTTATTTATATAGCACCAAGTCACAACATAAGTCATCTTAGGGCACTGAACAGAAACATTCACATACATTATAAATGCCAATACAGGAAACCCTCGAGGTACGACACCTGCGACCTACGGCAACTCAGACTTACGATTTTATCATATTTAATAAAAATATGATTAAAAAAAAAATTATTATTTTTTTTTTTTTGTGTTTAAAAGTTATTAATTTCATGTGTATAGCACTTTGTTGCAGCTGTGGTTGTTTTAAATGGCTTTATAAATAAAGTATAATTATTAATTTTACGTTTTGATTAGAAATTTATCGTATTTACGCAACTTCCGGTCGTTTCCGGTCGCCATTTTACAACAGTACTGCGGTCAATGGAGCTCCAGAGGCTACTGTCAGCTGGCTCCGTGTGCCCGATCAGGGTTGCCTCATACGGATAAATTAGCTGGAAACACTCGGTCAACTCTGTGGACGTCTCAGGTCCGGAGGAGCAGCCGCCGATCGCCGACATGCTAACGACAGCAGCTAACAGAGCAGCTAACACAGGCGAAGACACCGAGCCGACATGCCGCGGAGGGGCCATCTGCGGCCGGGAGCTCGCCGCAAATGTCCGCCTGGCAGTCGGGGGACACCGGCTCAAAGTAAGACATTATATTTTTTATTTATTGTACAGTACAGTATTCATTTACTGTGCAGTTCTGTGCGTGTTTATGGCCTTAGTATGTCTGCTTGTTCAGTCTCATGCCATTAAATATGTGTGCGGCGCTCCGTTAGCGGTATAGCCGCGACCTATGTCAGAAACGCGGACCTACGACAGGCATGTGTTTTTGGTCCGCGAGGTACGACAACATCGACCTAAGTCACACCCGTAGGTCCCAATCCCTGACGTACCGCGAGGGCTACCTGTAGTAAAGTTACAGGTCTGTCTTGTAAATCAGTCCTCGAGGTTCACTGAAACAAAGGTTGTTTTCACACCTGATAGTCCGGTAGACTTGGTTCAGTTGGAGACCAATATTCATAACATTTTGTTTACATTTGAGCTGGTGCGTTTGCATTCACACTGCGCTGTGCAGTCGAGCCAACTTGTTCGAACCAACCTGTTCTCCCACTTGCCTGTGGTGGCACTGCACCAAGAACTACTAAAATAAATGACACAAAAACCTCTGAAGAAGACACTTCTTCTTCTGGAAATAAAAACAAAAATGGAGTGGCGTCAAATTTTTGTGGTTTTATTTTGTCATTTTTTAACAATGGACTCAGCATAAGTGGAAGATGAGGCATAAAACCATGGAGAATGTTGTTTTTCACACAAGGTGGCTGACGGCTACATATGAGGTAAGAGAAATGCGCATTTGTTTGCCCTGTGCTGTAGTCCACTTCCTGCTTTTGGAGCAGCCTCAGGTCTGCTTGCATTCACACTGTACTCGAACCGCACTAGAGTTTTCTTCAACCGGACCGAGACTTAGGTTTTTAGGCTGGCCAGAGTTCGTCTTTTTGGTCCGTGACAGAGTTCGATGGCGCGTTCATGCCTCCCCTAACAAACCGGACTTCCTAGGCAAATGGGCTGGAGTTCGGGACAACAGGGCTGGTGTGAATGCACCCTAACTTGAATAAGTAAACTTTGAATGAAAAAATCTATCTAAGGAAGGAAGCCAGCAGATTGCATCTTCATTTCGTCACAGTGAGCTAACACAAAGGCAACAGTGGAAAGGAAAAACTCCCTCATAATAGGAAGAAACCTCCAGCAGAACCAGGCTCAGGACAAGCGGCCATCTGCTTAAACCAGTTGAGTTTGAGAGGACAGGAAGGAGGAACAGACACAGAATAGCAGGTTCAGAATGGAGGCGAGCAGGTCTCTCACTAGGAGGAAAGATTAAAAAAAACATTAAACAGTTACCAATAATAAACAATTGCAATAGTCCAGCCTAGACATGATAAAAGCATGAACTAAGTGAAGTAGATTATTTCATTTTTATCCCATATATTTCTTCAAATACAGTACATGCAAGAATGTTGTAAGCATATAAACATATGAACTCCCAGCGGATACGTGACTAAATGACCTGACAGCGTCTCCCGAATTGAACTACAAAGTTGCATACACCTATACCAAATAGTCCACGTAAGACTTGTTTTCTAATAACTTACAGTTGCAGAGCCTTTCATTAAATGTTAATGTTCAATATACTGTATTCAGCGTCCTGTTGTTTATATGATAATTGACAAAATGAAGACTGTCAATTCACACTAATTTCAACGGTCACCATCTAATTTATGTAATAGTGTAGCACTTATTAAACTATTTAAGATAAACATAAAATAACGGTCCCCCTATTCAAAAAGGGGGACCGTAGGGTGTGTTCCAACTATAGGGGGATCACACTCTTAAGCCTCCCTGGTAAGGTCTATTCAGGGGTTCTGGAGAGGAGGGTCCGTCGGATAGTCGAACCTCGGATTCAGGAGGAGCAGTGTGGTTTTCGTGCTGGTCGTGGAACACTGGACCAGCTCTACACCCTCAGCAGGGTCCTGGAGGGCGCGTGGGAGTTTGCCCAACCAGTTTACATGTGCTTTGTGGACTTGGAAAAGGCATTCGACCGCGTCCCTCGGGGGGTTCTGTGGGGGGTACTCCGGGAGTATGGGGTACCAGGCCTTGAGACTTGCCGGCAGTAAGTCAGGCTCGTTTCCAGTGAGAGTTGGACTCCGCCAAGGTTGCCCTTTGTCACCGATTCTGTTCATAACTTTTATGGACAGAATTTCTAGGCGCAGCCAAGGTGTTGAGAGGATCCGTTTTGGTGGCCTTAGAATCGCTTCTCTGTTTTTTGCAGATGATATGGTCCTATTGGCTTCATCAGATCGTGATCTACAGCTTTCGCTGGAGCGGTTTGCAGCCGAGTGTGATGCGGCCGGGATGAGGATCAGTTCCTCCAAATCCGAGGCCATGGTCTTGAGCCGGAAAAGGGTAGCATGCCCTCTCCGGGTCGGGGAGGAGGTCCTGCCCCAAGTGGAGGAGTTTAAGTATCTCGGGGTCTTGTTCACGAATGAGGGAAAACTGGAGCGTGAGATCGATAGGCGGATAGGTGCAGCGTCCGCAGTGAAGCGGGCGCTGTACCGGTCTGTCGTGGTGAAGAGAGAGCTGAGTCAAAAGGCAAAGCTCTCAATTTACCGATCGATCTACGTTCCCACCCTCATCTATGGTCATGAGCTTTGGGTTGTGACCGAAAGAACGAGATCTCGGATACAAGCGGCTGAAATGAGTTTTCTCCGCAGGGTGTCTGGACTCTCCCTTAGAGATAGGGTGAGAAGCTCAGTCATCCGGGAGGGACTCGGAGTAGAGCCGCTGCTTCTCCACATCGAGAGGAGCCAGTTGAGGTGGCTCGGGCATCTGGTTAGGATGCCTCCTGGACGCCTCCCTGGTGAGGTGTTCCGGGCATGTCCCACCGGGAGGAGACCCAGAGGAAGACCCAGGACACGCTGGAGGGACTATGTTTCTCGGCTGGCCTGGGAACGCCTTGGGATTCCCCCAGAGGAGCTGCTCCAAGTGGCTGGGGAGAGGGAAGTCTGGGCCTCCCTACTTAGGGGCCAAGATGGTGTAGTGGCAGGGCTTCCGACTTGGGACCCGAAGGACCCAGGTTCGAACCCCGGCCACTACACACCTTGGGGTGTCTATGAGTGCACACCTAATTCTCCAGCTCCCCGGGCGCTTTCTATGACTGCTCACTGCACCACCTGGTGGTGGTTGGGTTAAATGCAGAGACAAATTTTGTCTATGTATGGGAAACATACACAGATGACAAAAATGGACATTATTATTATTATTATTATTAGGCTGCTACCCCCGCGACCCGACCCCGGATAAGCGGAAGAAAATGGATGGATGGATGAATAAAATAACATGAAATTTATTTATGATGAATGCACAACTGGTTTTCAAGAATATAAGAACAACAGAGAGAGAAAAAAAAACCTTAAGTATGATTATATAAAATGCTTTGTCCATTCGCCCCATCGTATACAATCTAATGATTTGGTTATGCCCGCCTCTTGCACAGTGATGGCTGGACATGGAGTGACCCCCACGACCCGCAAAGGAAGAAGTGGGTAAAGATAATGGATGGATGGATATTTCAGGTTTATTTTCACTTGAAGCAATAAAGTACCGATCTGTAGATAATTATATATACTTAAAGTCCAACACCCACCATGTTTTCAAATTGCATCGCCATTAATATTTATTAGTTTATTTAAAAATAATACAGGAGCGTTTATTTATATTGTAGAGAAATAACGCTAAATGTGTTATTTCATGATTTATAGCAGATTTTAGCAGAAGCTCCAGGAAAAATCTGCCCCTCTCCATATATGGGCATTCACATGGGCATTCACGTCACTAAAGTGACGCCTTGGAGTTACAGGCGAGCGAGGAAAAGAAAAAGCGAAGCATTTTTAAATATTCCCTAAAGCTGCCTGTGTTGATTAATCCTGCTGTCGCTCACTCATGTCTATCATATTCTGAGCGAGCATCCACGTAGACATACTAGTTTAATTCGTTTGATCGCGACAAATTCATTCATTTCCGCATCGGCTTTTTATTCTCTCCCCCCTTGACCAGACAGGTCGGGCAGCCGCGCAGCGGAGCTCTGCGCGCGTGCTCCCCGCAACAAGGCTGACGAGAGCAAATACACTCGAGGGAGCAAATTACACCGGCACGAGGAACTTCAAAGGAACGAGGAACCAGCGGAACGAGGAGCCAGAGACGCGCGCGGCTTGCTCCTCTGGGCAGAACGCGCGGCTTGCTCCTCTGGGCAGAATGAGAGCAGCAACGGTCCGCAGCGGTGTTATAAAATAAATAATAAATAAAATCAGAGCGCTGGTCCATATGTACACACAAATGCACCAGGAAATATGCAGTTTTAACTCCCACTCTCTCTCATAAACCTCCATGGAAACTCACTCCTGCCTTGTGCCTTCTGGGTGGAGATGTAACAAAAGTCACATGACACTTCGGGACTCTTCGGCCAGGTTTCCGGATTCATTCGGGAGTGTTTTTTTTTTTTTTTTTTTTAACCCTCGCCTGGCCCAAATGCAAAAATGAAAATAGACATAATATTAAATTACAGTAATTGTCCTATATGGTGAATTGTTACTGTCATGGTGGGTGTTGTCCTTTAA
>JBBPBX010063656.1:7010-17165 GCA_038048925.1 Garcialebias charrua | reverse complement strand
AACAGTTTGTAAATGACCACACAGTAATTACTTTCTGTAAGTTTAAAGAAAATCTGTCCGGTAGTTCATGAGTTATTTAGATATATAGTAACCGTTTTTGCTAACAAACACAGCTAACATTCCTCCAGAGCAGGAGGTCGGGCAGCGACAGAGTGTGTCCGACCAGAGGAGGCTGCCTTCGGACACATGAGCTGGAAACGGTCGGTGGACTCTCTGGAAGTGTCAGAGTTCCAGAGCAGGAGGCCGGGCAGCGACGGAGTCAGTCCGACCAGAGGAGGCTGCCTTCGGACACATGAAGTGGGAACGGTCGGTGTACCCTAGCGGCCGAAAGTGGTACTGCACCATTTTTTCCCCTTAAATGAAAATCATATCTGAGCCAAAAATTGGTCTAAAAATATGGGGAAAAATCCATAAACAAGTCTCATCTCTCTATTAGTTGCAGGGCATGCAAATTAGGCAAAAAGGTGCGACTTATAGACTGGAAAATACAGTAACAAAAATTAGCTACAGGTCCACTAAGTTCAATCTAACCAAGGTTAAATCTTTCCCAGAGATGTCCATTCCTTTTTCTTTCTTTTTTTTTTACATACCGTACTAATGCAAAACCATTCTTGCAGGTAGATTATTTTAAAACATTCTGAATTAATCCATGTTTTTCTAACAGAGATAATCAAGAAGCAGGAAGGGGTCCCAGATTTGGTTCATATTATGCGGATATTAGCATCTGAGAGCATCCCAAACCTTCCTCCAGGTGGAGAACTGGCAAGCAAGTAAGTAATTCTTGAAGTTCGAATATATTTCAATCTTGACATTTGGAAGTTTGTCCTTAGTTTATTGCTGCATTTACTGTGGTAATACTTAATTTTTTTAAATGTTTTTGTTACACTTGTTCCTGTATTCAGACGAAGTGTTATTGAGGCGGTGTACAACAAACTTAACCCATACCGAAGTGATGAGACTGTAAGTATTGGGACAGTTTCTTATGTGTTTTTTGTGTGCTTTATTTGGAGTATGCACAGTTTTGATGTGTGACCAGCAAAATAAATTAATCTTATGCATGCATTTGCACGTAGAACAAAAAAAAATTTGTTTTTTTTGCAAATTGAGGCTATGTTGGGTGTTTATGGCTTGACTCTACAACAAAAGGATTCCTCCAAAGTCTTTTGACTCTTAACAAAAGTGAACAGTTGATTGCCTTAACTACCAGAACAATATCTCTCTTACTTTATTAAATTTTGACAAGGCTAAATGCATACCGTAATTGTTTTTGTGCTAAAAAGACTTAATCTGATTCTGCAAGTTAAATTAGTTTTCACTCTAGATTAAATAAGCAACCAAGTTGTAATTGTCATGTTTGTCTAAGTAAAAATGCCCCTTTACAAACAGATTTAAAAAGTGCATAGCTAATCAGAGGTTTGTGAACAAACATACTGAGACAGGGTGTCCGCGGGGTCTTGAAAGTTATTAAAAGTTGATAAATCAATTTTTGGAAAATTAAGGGTCTTGAAAAGTATTAAAAAGTCTTGAAAGGGATTTGAAGAGGTATTATTTTTTTGCTGTTATTCTAGCTTTAAATAATTTGACAGCAAAAAGTATATATGTATGACTAATATTCGTTTTCCTCACCGCGGAAGATTCGGAAACTGCTTCGCACAAATTTAGAGTGTCAGGTTACAACGGCTTTACGGCTAGGCCTATCTTGTGCGCATGCACGGCTGCTTTATCTCCAAGTAAGTAGCCGCTAGACTGTGAGAACAATGGGTAAATGCAAGTTTTCTGACTCCTGGTTAAAGATTCATTCATTCATTCAACCTTTAGTTATACAGGCTAGCCTCGTTGAGTCACGGGGACTCATTTACAAGAGGGACCTGTCTCACTCACACCAAACAACCATCCACTCTCACACTCACACCTAGGGTCAATTTAGAGTCACCAATCAGCCTAACAAGCATGTTTTTTTGGTCTGATGCCTGAAAGATGCCTGATTTTCAAGAATGGCTGAGGCCTGTCGCCGAGAATAACCGCAAGGCTTATTGTACATTTTGTAAAAAAAAGATGAGCGTAGCCTCGATGGGCATAAACGCTGAAGCTGAGTTAGAAGAGCTGAAAAAAAAGAGAAAAGTTCTACAAGAGGTGTGCAATTCTCTGCAAAAAGATGCAGATGAGTTGGCGGAGCAGGCAGAGGGAAAGTCAGGTTCTTTAATGGTCCAACTGATCACCAAGTCCAATGTCTTGAGAAGGAGACGTAAAGAAAAACTCAGTGAGCTGGTGCAAACTGAAGAGTTGCTGGAATGCAAAGCAACTGCACTGAGGCACATGTAATAATTACTGTTTATTTCTTATTCTCCATTGTTCAACCAAGTTACTTTAAAATAGCTACGAGTCTTGTTGTAACCTAAGCTATATTTTCTTAAACCTAGTCGTGGTTCAGTTTCTTCTTTTGAACTTTTTTCTTTCCACTGTATCTCAGTTCTGTTGTAGGTTTGAGATTCACGGATTTAATTGAAAACAACAGCAGTTTTGTAAATCAAAGATTTGTTGCTTAATAAAGCAAAGTGACGATAAGGTCTTGAATTTATTTTGGAAGGTCTTTAAAAAGTCTTGAAAAGGTATTGAAATTAACTTCAATATTCCTGCATATACCCTGTGAGAAAATGTTGCATCTTATGCATTTTAAATCTACAGATAGCTTTTTGTTAGCCACAACTTAATGCGACATCAGTTATCTGACTTTTAAAAACTGTTATTTTCACACTTGTAAATGAAACTTTAAGTACATAAATGGCATTAGATTCTTTGGCCAGTTTGTATGTCTATTTAACATAACTAGTATACATTTTATACTGTTTTAGTAAAAAATCAGTGGCTGAGAACTCGTATCACTTGACTTTTAGGGCACTATTGTTTTTTTTTCATAGTGGATAAACTGTTGTTTTTGTGGTGACAAAAAGACCTCCATTGTTATTTATGTTGCAGTAGTTTGTTGTGACATCAGCTTGCAGAAATGGCCTCGGTCTACAATACAGTGAGAAATGCATAACTTCTGTTCACCCTCACTTTAAACCGACATAAACCGTGTTTCCATCCATTTTCATTTCGAATTTTGAGCTAATTTTTGAAATCTCGCAAATATGTAAATACAAATTAATGCGAAGCAGAAGTGTTTCCATCAACTGGCTTGAATCGCATCTACCGGGCCACGCACAGTGTCATTACGTCAGACGTCAGCGTCATTGCGTCAGACGTCAGCGTCATTGCGTCAGACGTCAGCGTCATTGCGTCAGACGTCAGCATCATTGCGTCAGACGTCAGCGTCATTGCGTCAGACGTCAGCGTCATTGCGTCAGACGTCAGCGTCATTACGTCAGACGTCAGCGTTACGCATGTCTACAGTAAACAGGAAGTAGCGGTTGAAAACAGAACCCGGCCACACATCTCGTCAAAATGGAGAGAATATTTCAGGTACGTGTTGCTATCGGGCAAGTTGTATTTATTCTGTCATGCCAACTAGTTTTAGCGATGTTACATGTTGTCCGGAGCGGAAACAGCTGAACGTCACGTGACGTGAATGTTCGCTACGGCAGAACTGAGTCGGCAAATCTGTTTCCATCTGTCGTTTTGCGCATCTGCTCATTTTCGAAGATCCCAAAAACCACCTCAAGCGAGCGTATAAACTTTTTGGCGAATTTGAGGAAGTAAATTCGGATTTTGCCGTTTCCATTAAGCTTTTCTGCTGCGATACTTCAAAATGCGCATCTAGAAACCTTGATGGAAACACGGCTAGTGTCAGAGAGAGTCAGAGAGTCTTTATTGTCATTTGCACCGCATGTGGTACATGTGATGAAAACGAGATTATGTACACGGGGTCCCAGTTACATCCAACAACAAATGCAAGAGAAAAACAGTAATAACATCTAGAATTAACTAAGAAAAACATCAACTAGTAATACACTAAGCCCTAATGTAGTGGAAAAACATCATTATAAACAGCAGCACGAACATGAGTCTGTATGAGCAGATGGTCACAGATGAACACAGCAACAAGAAAACAGATCAGCATCAGCATGATGTGATATTTTGCAGTGATTATTCTTATTATTTATTTATTCATGAGTCTAACAGCCTCAGGGTAGAAGCTGTTCCTCAGTCTAGTGGTTCTACATTTGATGCTCCTCAACCTCCGTCCTGAGGGGAGTGGGGCAAAGAGTGAGTGTGCTGGGTGAGTGAGGTCTTTCATGATGCAGGTGGCTCTTTTCCTGCATCTGGAGGTGTAAATGTCTGTGATGGTGGGGAGACTGACTCCAACAGACTTCTGTGCAGCCTTCACCACTCTCTGTAGAGCTTTCCTCTCTGCAACTGTGCAGCCTCCATGCCACACATTGATGCTGGAGCACAGGATGCTCTCCACTGCACACCTGTAGAAGGAGGTGAGGACTGGGCTGCTCAGACCAGCTCGTCTCAGCCGTCTGAGGAAGTAGAGTCTCTGATGACCTTTCTTGATCAGGCTGGTGGTGTTGTTGCTCCAGCTGAGGTTATCATTCAAGTGTACACCCAAGTATTTGTAGCTGGAGACCACCTCCACCGCAGATCCACCTATGTTCAGTGGGGCATGGGTGTGTTTGTTCCTTCTGAAGTCCACAATCATCTCCTTTGTCTTCTTCACATTCATGTGAAGATTATTCTCTTTGCACCAGCTCTCCAGGTGTTCCACCTCCTGTCTGTAGCTGGACTCATCATTGTTTGTGATGCATCCCACCACCGCTGTATCATCTGCAAACTTAACAATATGACAGCCTGGATGTGTGGCTGTACAATCATATGTGAGCAAGTGCCTAGCAAGTATCAGGTTTGGACCCCGGTGAGAGAAATCAGTGTTGTTGGAGATGCAGTATGTGCAGAGTAAATTTTAGTTGAACTAAGCTTTTGCTTTATTTGAGTCACCTTGCATTCACTTTCAGAGCATCCAGTCAGCTGCCTGTCTCCTGGGCATGTAGGTGTTTATTTCCTTTCTCTTCCATAGTGAGATGTCTTTAGTCCTCCACAAACAGTTGAAGGTTGATCCTGATTTCCAACAACAACTCTGCTGTATTTTAGCACGTGGACAAAAACTTGTGCTTTTCTCTGGATCAAGAGTGGCTGCTGCATCTTTGCATGCTTTCTTGTGGTTCTTGCACATAAGTCAGTTGCTGTTTTCCTAGCTTTATGTGTGATTTAAAGGACACAATCCTCGTCACAAAAATAAACATCTCCTCTAGTATTTTACTACTGGAAGCCAAAGAAATACAGTCTAGAGCGAGTAAGTGGATGCATTGTATTTGGTTTTAAAAGCGCCCAGGTGCAGACATATTTTTTTTATTTTCCTACCTTAGAAGCCGATTTAATTAATTTTATTTATTGTTTTAAGACGTGTTGTTCGCAGATTACAAAGTTAAAAACCTCTGATTCCATTTGTATGTGGAATGCAGCTATTCATTTGACTTTCTTCTTTTTTAACATTGTTACCCGTTAAATCTGTACAGTCTATTGTACAACAGGCGTTATGTAGACCTGTTGTTCGTTTTATTTTTTCTTGGGAAAACAGTTTTGTTCAGAGTCGGTTTTCTTCATACCTCTTTGTGGATATAATCGATTTCTTTACACCACCAATTATGTCAGCTGCCACGCAAACATTTTTGGCTGTTCAGCAGATTTTGTGCCTTTTTTGTCTTCTATTACGTTTGTTGAAAATCAAGAAGTTTGTCCTGATGTGACAACTGCTTCTTTGTTTTTGTTGTTCTGCTTTAATTCAGATCATTTTATATTTTCATTACATCTAGCTCAGTACTTGAAAATAAACATCTAAGCTGGCCATTTTGATATTCATGCCCTTTTTGAAGTACAGTAGCTTTATTATCAGAGTCAGTCAGAGAGTCTTTATTGTCATTTGCACCGCATGTGGTGCATGTGATGAAACGAGATTATGTACACAGGGTCCCAGTTACATCCAACAACAAAATGTAAGAGAAAAACTGTAATAACATCTAGGATATAACTAAGAAAAACATCAACTAGAAATACACTAAGCCCTAATGTAATAGAAAAACATCATTACAAACAGCAGCACGAACACGAGTCTGTATGAGCAGATGGTCACAGATGAACACAGCAACAAGAAAACAGATCAGCATCAGCATGATGTGATATTTTGCAGTGTTTATTCTTATTGTTTATTTATTCATGAGTCTAACAGCCTCAGGGTAGAAGCTGTTCCTCAGTCTAGTGGTTCTACATTTGATGCTCCTCAACCTCCGTCCTGAGGGGAGTGGGGCAAAGAGTGAGTGTGCTGGGTGAGTGAGGTCTTTCATGATGCAGGTGGCTCTTTTCCTGCATCTGGAGGTGTAAATGTCTGTGATGGTGGGGAGACTGACTCCAACAGACTTCTGTGCAGCCTTCACCACTCTCTGTAGAGCTTTCCTCTCTGCAACTGTGCAGCCTCCATGCCACACGTTGATGCTGGAGCACAGGATGCTCTCCACTGCACACCTGTAGAAGGAGGTGAGGACTGGGCTACTCAGACCAGCTCGTCTCAGCCGTCTGAGGAAGTAGAGTCTCTGATGACCTTTCTTGATCAGGCTGGTGGTGTTGTTGGTCCAGCTGAGGTTATCATTCATGTGTACACCCAGGTACTTGTAGCTGGAGACCACTTCCACCGCAGATCCACTTATGTTCAGTGGGGTGTGGGTGTGTTTGTTCCTTCTGAAGTCCACAATCATCTCCTTTGTCTTCTTCACATTCATGTGAAGGTTATTCTCTTTGCACCAGCTCTCCAGGTGTTCCACCTCCTGCCTGTAGCTGGACTCATCATTGTTTGTGATGCATCCCACCACCGCTGTATCATCTGCAAACTTTACAATATGACAGCCTGGATGGGTGGCTGCACAATCATATGTGAGCAGAGTGAACAGGAGAGGGCTCAGCACACATCCTTGAGGAGAGCCAGTGCTGAGGGTAATGGTGGAGGAGGAGAAGTTGTGGATCTTCACGGACTGAGGTCTGTTTGTTAAGAAGTCTAGTACCCAGTTACAAACTGAGGGGCTTAGTCCAAGTGTGGATAGTTTGTCCATCAGAGTTTGAGGGATCATGGTGTTGAAGGCAGATGTGAAGTCCACAAAGAGCCTACGGACATAGGAGTCCTTCTGATCCAGGTGGGTGAGAGCAGTGTGGACCACAGAAGAGATGGCGTCCTCTGTTAATCGGTTCTCGCGGTATGCATACTGATGAGGGTCCTCGTTGATGTTGACGGTTGTCTTGATGTGGGTCATGACCAGTTTCTCAAAGCATTTTGCGACTATCGGGGTGAGGGCCACTGGCTGATAGTCATTCAGACCAGTCACTGTGGAGCTTTTTGGACTGGGATGATGGTGGCGGTCTTCAGGCAGGTGGGAACTGTCTCAAGGGCAAGTGAGGTGTTGAATATGTCAGCCAGCACCTCACAGAGCTGATCCGCACATTCCTTCAGAACTTTCCCGGGGATCTTGTCCGGTCCAGTTGCTTTATGAGGGTTGATCCTTCTGAGACTACCTCTCACTTCTGCTGCGGTCACGCTGAGGTGCACTTCATCTGGTGGTGAGGTGAGTCTGGTGCTGGGTGGTCTGTTTGGGTCTTCAAAGTGTGCATAAAACTTGTTGAGGGCATCAGGCAGAGATGGGTCTTTGGGTCATTGTTTGCTCATGCCTTTATAATCAGTTATGCATTTGATGCCCCTCCACATGCTCCGTGGGTCTTGTGAGGTGAACTGACCCTCGATCCTTTGTGCATATGTGGCCTTGGCCCTCTTAATGCCAGCAACCAGCTCTTTCCTGGTCTTTCTCAGCTCCTCTGAGTCTCCAGACTCGAAGGCAGCGTTCCTAGCTGCCAGCAGGGTGCGAACCTCTGCGTTTAACCAGGGTTTTGTGTTGGGGTAACATTTAACATGTTTTTTATGGATACATTTTCAGAGCATAGTGTTAATATAACCCAGAACTGAGGATGCATAAAGTTTGAGATCCACTGAGCTTCCATCAGCAGCAGCCTCCCTGAAAACACTCCAATCTGTTTTTTCAAAGCAGTCTCTCAGCATGGGGGTGCTGTTCTGGAGCCAACGTTTGACTTCCTTTTGTTCTGGTTTGGAGCGTCTCAGTGGGTGGGGGGGTTGAGCTGGGACCATAAGGATGGATAAATGGTCTGAAAAACCGAGCGGGGGGCGTGGCTTTGCTGTGTACGCGCCCCTCACATTTGTGTAAACATGGTCGAGCGTGTTACTTCCTCGTGTTGCTATGGATACGTGTTGGTTGAAGGTTGGGAGACAGTCCTTTAAATTCACGTGATTAAAGTCACCTAAAACAATGCAGAGCCCCTCTGGATATTTACACTGCAGCGAGCTGATTAAGTCATGAATTTCTTCCAGGGTGACATTAGCATTAGCATCAGGAGGAATGTAAATTACTGTGATAAGGATCACTGAGAACTCGCGGGGGAGATAGTGGGGGCGGCACCTCACTGTTGTTAGCTCCACAGCAGTTGTGCATAGTAGGGGTGTGTAAAAAAATCGATATCGCGATACAGTAAATATAGATTTTTTCTTTCCTAGAAAAAATCGATATTCATCTGCAAGTTTCGTACCTTAAAAAAAAAAAAATTATTATTATTTTTTTTTGTATGTCCAGAGGACCAGACTTGGCTTTTTTAGATACCTCTGCATCCCTGACACCAGTGTATCCTCGGAGAGAGTCTTCTCCACCCCTGGAGATATCATCGCTGTGCAGAGAAGTGCACTTCTCCCAGAGCACGTCGATCAGATTCTATTTCTAAACAAAAATCTGAGGAGAATGTAGCTCACTTGGTCTGCAGAGTAGACTTTTTGTTTAGAGTTCACTCTTATTAGTCAGGGTCTATCTACATGCCTTAAGCTGCTCTGTTAAGATGGGTGCATTTGAAGTTAAATGTTCTTCATTACTTGAATTATAGACTGTTTTGGAGAAGTCCTATTAGTAGCCGTGTTTCCATCAAGGTTTCTAGATGCGCATTTTGAAGTATCGCATCAGAAAAGCTGAATGGAAACGGCACGATTCGAATCAACTTCCTCTAATTTGCAAAAAAGTTGATACGCTTGCTTGAGGTGGTTTTTGGGTTCTTCGAATCAGAGCCGATGCGCAAAACGAGAGATGGAAACAGACTTGCCGACTCAGTTCTGCCGTAGCGAACATTCACGTCACGTGACTTCGTCTCCGGACAACATGTAACATCGCTAAAACTAGATGACATGACAGAATAAATACAACTTGCCCGATAGCAACACATACCTGAAATATTCTCTCCATTTTGCCGAGATGTGTGGTCGGGTCCTGTTTTCAACCGCTACTTCCTGTTTACTGTAGACATGCGTAACGCTGACATCTAACGTAATGCCGCTTTGCGTGGCCTGGTGGATGCGCTTCAAGCCAGTTAATGGAAACACTTCTGATTCGCATTAATTTTTATTTACATTTTTGCGAAATTTCAAAAAATCGCTCAAAATTCGAATTGAAAATGGATGGAAACACGGTTACTGTTTACTTACCAAGCACTAAGAGTGATTCCTTCAGATGTTAAGTGTCAAGGTTAAAAAGATTTCAAACTATTCAGAGCAGGGCACTTGGTGCACTTTATTTACTTTACAAATGCATGTAAGCTACAGTTTTTACTGTTTCAATTGAAAGAAACATGTTTTCTCACCACTTCTTTGATTCATTTTGTCCAGCTGTCGACTTTAAGTCTGTGTCTATGTCCAACCAGAGCCAAGTATTGTGTAGTTGGTGCTTTTAATCAGTTTTCAGTTAAATTAATTCAATCAAAGTCTATAACAGTCTCAAAATGTCACCAAAATCACTCTGTCCCTTTAAAATTTTTCAGAAAATCGCAATATTGTATTGAATTGTATCGTTTGCTGAATATCGCAATATATTCAAAAAAGGCGTTCAATACAGGATCAACTGGACTTTATTTGTTGCAGAAAACGTTTCGACTTCTGTCCAGAAGTTTCTGCAACAAATAAAGTCCAGTTGATCCTGTATTGAACGCCTTTTTTGATTTTATTATGTCCTGGACGACTGAGAATCTTCACCTGCATATCGCAATATATTTCGTATCGTGAGCAGA
>JBBPBX010063655.1:0-20469 GCA_038048925.1 Garcialebias charrua | reverse complement strand
CTCTCTCTCTCTCTCTCTCTCTCTCTCTCTCTCTGTGTGTGTGTTTGTCAGGTAGTCTTTGATCCAGGTGATTGTTGAGGCCTCCACCCAAGTCTTCTGGAGTTTCTGACTAAGCAAATCAGGCTGGATTGTGTTCAATTCTAGATGACAGTAAGTTTGCTGAAGCAAGTGTATGTATGATGGCATCCTCAACTCCAAGTCCACGCCGATATACGTATCTATGTGAATATTATACACATTTGTTTGCTTTCCTCATTATAACTGTACTGAAAATGAAATAAACTGTGATTTTTGTCTGTTACATGCCTAGTATTAGCCTGGCCCTCGCCTTCCTGCACAGCTCCGCTCAATTCTCATTTCCCTTCACTTCACAGTCTGGGACTTCCCCCATCCACAAGGATTTCTCCGGTAGATTTTTGTTCGGACCAATCAGAGAACAGAAGGCGGAGTTTTGAACGACGTCGACTGACGTCGTCATTCAAAATGGCTGCCGCCACGAAGGAATTTTCAATAAAACAAGGTAAAAAACTATTATTTCTCTGCTGAGAAAAATATATTTCTTAGCTGACGTTATATCAGAAGTGTTCCTGAGCAATCAGAGAGCAGAAGGCGGAGTTTTGAACGATGTCGACTGACGTCGTCATTCAAAATGGCTGCCGCCACGAAGGAATTTTCATCAAAACAAGGTAAAAAACTATTATTTCTCTGCTGATAAAAAATATATTTCTTAGCTGACGTTATATCAGAAGTGTTCCTGAGCTTAACAGTTCCTAAATCAATTCACGAAATGGTCAAATCTGCTGGATTTAAATAGTTTCGGTTTGACATTTTCCAAACAGCCTCGGGTGCGCTACGAAAATAAATGATAAAAAATCGAATTTTATCTCAAATGTTTTATCTAGGCCAACAGTCAGTAAATTAGAGCCATATAATTACACACTGGTGGCAGAAAAAATATCCACCGAGTGGTTTCTGAGCAATTTATCTGATAGCCTGGACCTCGCCAGGCTAAACTAACAAAACTCCGCCTTCTGTTCTCTGATTGGTCCATTCAAAAATCTCCTGGAGAAATCGTTTTCAATGGGAGGAATGCCAGACCCTAGTCTGAAGCGAAGTGAAGGACAGGGTGTGGTTTTAACCAGGCTAGCCTAGTATTTATCATTTTGGCCAATAAATTTGCATGACCAGTGGATTCTTTTCATCCATGCGTCCTCTCAGTAAGTCGATTTGTTGGCTACAACATGAAACCCTGGTTAACCTCCACATTTTGCCAAAAATAGGCCTGAGAATCAATTAGGTTCGCTGAACCCTTTACATTTTCTTTTGGAGTGGACAGCTCTCATCAACTAAGGTTTCCCTGGCTTTCATAAGAGCACGCACACACCAACAGGCGCACAATATCACGCTTCACCACCCCCTTTCAATCTCCACAAAGTGGTCTGATGAGGACAACAGACAAGCAGAGTAATAAACCAGCTGAACACAACAAACACCCCCTACTACATCATCCTCAGCCTCTCATGTCATCAATCACTTTCACATGCTTTCTGATTTCCATTTTAGGTTGGAGCATCACGCCAGTCATTTAAGATACAATAGCATGCTTTGATCTAAATTAGGACAAAAAAAAACTATTCCAAGGGGAAGAGATTTCCACAGGTTTGCATCAGCGGACCAAAAGGAGAGCTGAAAACATGGGACAATAGATCCAGGCAGCCACTGAGTGCATAGTTGCTTCACAAGCACACTTCTATACAGTATATCATTACTGCCATGTCAGCATTTCTCTTCTCATCTTACCATTTCTGTAAACTGTGTCGCTCCTTTCTGCCAGCCAGATGAGGAAAAAAACAGATACCCAAACAAAATTGAATTAATCCTCATCTTAAAACATGACATCATCATCATCATCATCACAATCGGTCACCATCTGCTGTAGCCAATCTCCACACTCCATCACAACCCTGCAGGGTCATGGAGGTCGTAGCCATAGAGATTCATTCATTTATGCATGTGCATTTTCTAAAGTGTTGAGTAAAAACGCATCGTGTTACCAATGATTGCCAGAGACCAGCTCAGACAAATGATACCAAAAGTGAGTAAATGGTCAGACAAAGAAAGAAAACTGGAAGTGGCCACAAGACGGTGAGGAAAAATGAGGAGTAGAAATAAAAAACACAAGTTAATCACTTTAAAAGATGTGAACCCTCATAACAGCAGCTATGATTTTAGATGATAGGTGATTGTTGTTCATCATAATCATCATTAAATAATGATAACATTTCCAACTGTTCTGTTTATCTGCAATTACCACTACTTTTATGTTATTCAACTTGAATAAATCATAAAAACAAAACGGACAGCATCCATGTTAATACTGAATCAAAAATACATTAGCTATCAGGCAATAAACTGGACAACAAACAGAATTTTTTACCAAAGATGTCAATGCTTTTCCAATAATTTCAAAATTGTTTGTTGGAAAAAATTATTGCAGTGAGTTCGTTCCTAAAAAATATGTTCAGCTTAAGTGTAACTCAGAAATATAATGAATTAAATCTCAAAATAAAACAAACAATGAACCTTAAAACTAAGTGACAAGAGAAACATTTTCTGCATTTTCTGCATCCAAAGATTAAAAAAAAAAAGAGGCTAGTAAAGAGCTAGATTCTATGGGAGACGGTTTTAACCTTCCTGCAGCGTGTGAAGAAGAAAAACATTCCTGGATGATTGCACGCTGCAGTGACTGACAGACAAGTCCGAGATCCAGCCTCATTGTTCTCTCCAACCAACTATCTGCTGATGACAGCATGTCTGAGCTGCAAGTTGCTTTCCCGCTTCTCAACACAACACATGTCCAGTTCAAACAAAGAGGCAATCCAAGCAGATATTACTATCACTACAGACCCACGTGGTTCTGCTTGTGTCTTCTTTATATCTCTTCTTAAAAGCTCTCCTCACCCTGTAAGCACCCGTTGTGACAGAGTCTGCCACACACTGTGAGGAAAATGTGTTTATGATGTGATTATCCAATTTATTTGCTGCTAATGTGGGTACAGTATCTGTGATGGTGGATTGTAACCCACTTCTAATTGAAGGAATCTGATGTTACATAATCTGAGCCAACTTCAGTCCACTAGAAAAAAAAACAGTTGTATACACTATAACAGAAATGAAGAAAGATTTGTTTTTAAGAAGAAAATCAAAATTTGAACCTAAAGTCTCATCACTAATATGGTTGAGTCTGTGAGAAATAGCAACAACTTAAACATCTTTTAAGTTGGATCAAGACAAAACAAGTCCAGGGGTGTCCAGTTCTGGTCCTGGAGGGTCACTATCCTGCATGTTTTACTTGTTTCTCTGCTCCAACAAACCTAAATCCATTGTTGAAATACCTCTGTGTTCTGCATAAGCTCGTTAGACTCCCATTGATTCAAATCAGGTGTGTTAGAGCAGAGAAATGTTTAAAATATGCAGGGAAGTGGCCCTCAAGGACCAGGGGCCTCATGTATCAACCGTGCGTGCGCACAAAAACATTGCGCACGTCACTTTCCACGCAAAAGCCCGTATGTATCAAAACTGAACTGAACGTGAATATATGCGCATCCAGGTACATATCCACGCAAGCTCCCGAGCAGGCGTACGCACGTTTCTGTGGTTCTTGTTCCTTTGGCGACACTTACAGGTGTTTCAGAGAAACTGAAGCCCCACAGTCTGTGGTTGACTTTAAAGGTTCAGTATGCAGTTTCTGTAGAACTGCAGCAGTTAGAAATATTTTCAACAGGCAAAGCATTCTGATCCCTCCCCCTCAGAGCCATATGTGGCTCTGCCCCCTTGTGGTCTGTTGAATTTCAAATTCAAGCTCTGTTTTTATTGGCTGATTCAAATTCAAGCTCTGTTTTTATTGGCTGGTTACAAACTCTGTTTTTATTGGCTGGAAAATGGCGGGTCACCTTTTCTTTTTAGAAATGCTTATTTACCACCTGGAGAAGCAAGGGGACAATATTTTTTTTAATTTTTTTTCAGAGATTACCTGGCTAACATCAGTCTGTCAGGAGGTAGTGACAGAGTGAAGAAATATGTTCATAAAAAAAGCTACATACTGCAGCTTTAAGAGCGGCTTGAAGACCTTTCTTTTCAACCGAGCATACTTTACTCCTCATGATTCTACTTTTGATCTTAGCTGATACTGTTGTTGATTTTAATTGTTTTATTATTTGTCTTATTGACATTCAAATATGTTGCACCTTGTAGCACTTTGAGATTTCCATTAATGAAAAGTGCGTTATAAATTGAATTCATTATTATTATTATTATTATTATTATTAACTGTTCATGATGTGAAAATGATTAATATTCCCTCCAAACACACGATTAACAAGTATTACATCCACATGACGCAGTGAAATAAAGGACGCGCAAAGTTGTGCCAAAAATAAATTTAACAGGAACGGATTCATTCAGCCTTACTGGAGGTTATAATAAATAGTGTAACACGCAGAGCATTTATTTAGAAACAGATATAATTTTCTGATCTAGGATATGGCTTATCAGCCGTTTTCAGAAATAATCATTTTTCAGTTTGGCACTGCTGCTGCGCTCTGGGGAGCCGTGCATCACGCGTGCATACAGAAGCAGCGGTCAAACTGTTCCACAGAGGGAGCTGCAGGTCGATCGGGACTGTGCAGTCCAGTCCACACAAAGCCGGATCATGTCCAATGGAATGTCTCATCCATATGATTCCAAAGGCTGAGTGGTCGCGCTTGGAGCGCGCGCGCACCCTCACCGGTGTCGACACGGCAGCTGGAGGTGTTTCATTATCTGCGTTTATTGTAGATTTCTCCAAAATGACACGTGAAAGTACACCTTATATAACTTGTAGGAGAGTAAAAGCTTCACAGACAGACTGCGCACAGGGCTGCGGACTGATGTCATGAAATGTCTCCACCAAGACGCACAGACTCGTTTCTTCACATCATCTACATAAACAAAGATCTATGTTCTAGCAAACATCCAAGTAAGTTCCTCTGTGTTTACAGTAATAATGGTAATAAACTCGTGCGCAAAGTTAATATTTCCACACAGAATGAATGAATGAGCCGGTTCGCGCACCACAGCAGGGTGCGCGCGCACACAAATACCGACAATCACTCGTTCTTTGCATGATGAACACATTTTATTACTATTCTTACTTAGGATGTTTGTCCTCACTCATATTATATTATATTCATTATTTTCCCGAATCTAGAAATCATTTCTGATCGCGCAGGGATCAAACAAACATGTCCTTCACACATGCAGGAAGTAATTTGCATCTGTTTAACATATGTAAATGTAGGCGTGTCAGGGGAGGTGTCTCACGTGCGCTCAGTTCCACGTCAATTGTGATGTACAAAAGGAATGTGCGTGGATTCAGGTGTACGCTCAGTTTGATACATCCGGATCCTTTTGTGCGTGCACACATTTCTGGGTTTGACCGTACGTCACTTTTCAGTGAGGAATCCACGCAAGTCTTTGATACATGAGGCCCCTGGACTGTGCATCTAGGCCAGTCACAATAACAAATTTTTCTGGGCGATTTATTGTCTCCGAAATTATTGCGATAAACGATAATGTTGTTTGAAATTTGACAATAATCAGTAAATATTGTCAAATTTAAGAAGAAATGTTGGTTAATTTGTTTTGAGTGTAGTTCCGTTTTTTGACCACCGGATAAGAGTATAAGACTGTTTGCACCAAAGGATGGATAGTGAGGGAGTGAGCAGTGTGCCTCTTAAAGAAAAATGGGAGGGAGGCCCCTTGATGTGACATGGGTTGTCTCTCTTTGGTTCTCAAAATGGCAGACGCTCTGTGTTGTTTGAGCTCTTTAGCATAGCATTTTTCACTCAAAGCTTTTAATAAAAAAATCAGTAAACAAGTTCTCAGCTTATTTTGCAGAGAAAAAACAACTTTTTACAAGAAGGCACGGGTTTCAACCGTGAATTTTGGAGCTTTGACAAGATGGAGGTTTTTTCCCCGAGGTCAACCTGTTAGCTTAGCTCATAGCTTAGCTTCTCAGCTTAGCTGCTCTAACGATCCAAAAAAGTGATTTTGGATGGTTAAAACAGATTTTAAAGAGAAGAGAGAACGAGAGGGGTCAGTGAAGAACACCGGAGTTGAGCCTTTTGTCATCCAGTGTCTTCAGTAGAAAGAGGGACATGAAGAAACGATAAAGCCGATAAATGAAAATGAGGTTGATCATTTTCATTTATCATGGGATTAATTGATTGTTTATTGCGACAGGCACCTCTGCTTTAGAAAATGACCTTCTAAGCTCTAAAGAGGAGCCAGACTTGGGGCTTGGCAATGAAACAATCCAAAAGTACACTGCCGTCACATGAATATATTCACATTTTGGGGACATTAGACAGTTTTGGTCAGTCCATCGACAGAATGGGCAGCCTATCCCTCTGAACAAATAAACACTACAGCAGTCAGGGTGTCTACAGTTTAGGTCAGTTTCAAATACACACCCACTTATTACAGCAAAACATCGTTTATGCCACTGATGTGTGTGAAAACTTTGTAAAATATACACATATATTAATATACACATATATGATATACTGTACTGCACAATGAATGAACAGATTCAAGAAGTACAACAGCAGGGAACGGAGTCTATTTTCATTCCGCACAGGCGAGCTGAGGGAGGAAAAAATTTTGCAACCTGAAAACTTTTTCCTCTTTAGACTGTCCAAATGTGATAAACAATGAATTCATGTTGACTTTCATAGAAATGCCTGCAACAAATTACTTATGTTATTCTGCCTGTGGAGCAAAACCGTTTTACTGTATTTCAGATATTTTTGGGGGAACAAACTCTAAATTCTGGCTGTAGATTCAATACGTTGCCTTCTAGAATTTCTCGAGCTGTTCGATTTACTCACGTTGATACACAATTGGTGCACCTCAATTCAGTTTTGGCCAGACGGTGCAGCGCATGGAAAGGCACCGGTTTTTACCTTGCACAATGAAACACTTTCAAGCATCATATAGAAAAAGGGTTGCATAGTGAAAGCCATTTCTGCTAAAAAATATTCACATGCAGAGATCTTTTCTTAAAACTAACCGCAGCAAGGTAGAAAATATATCTGAAAATGCACTATGAAGTATTTCATTCACTTTTCTCCATGCTGAGTGTGAAAAGTCAATATTTAGACAGAAATGGGCCCTGGAGCTGACTGGTCATGGTTTGCAGGGTTTCTCTGTTTTCTCAAACAGCTGACATGTGAGTAGTTGGTTTGTCCCAAGGCGATGTGGAAAAGTCAGCATTGAAATTCACAGTTCATATGGACCACAGAGCAAAGGGGGACATTTTTACTTGACTGAAAGTTACCGAAACATTTTATCCACCTTGAAGTCTCGTGGTATTTTAGCGCCTGCACACTTGCTTTTACAGCTCCTCCGCGAGCTCCACAGAGCACGGCTGGAGCGATGCCTTGGCTTCCAGCTGCCAGAAATCACACCGAGGTGACAGCATCAACTGCAGTGCTTTAAGTGTTTGAGAAAATGAGCTTTCATGTTAACTGCTGAGCCATTTGCAGTGCCATCCAAATTTTACAAGTCGAAACCTGGGCAAAACTTTCGTTTCCGTTTGGTTTTCCCAGACAGCTGTGGTGCCATCCTTCCGTCTTTAAACCTGCGTTTAACTTTGACTTAATTAATGAAAGGTATAAACTAGCTAGAGGCTGATAAAAAACCATGCTCGACTGCAAAGGCTGGGAAAGAAAAAACAAATGTGCAGCGTTTAAAGACGACAAAAAGAGAATTTTAATTTACCTTGCACTATCTCTGAATCCAGATGTTTTGTCATGTGCAAGTGCTGCCAGGGGCAAAATACCGAACAAATGCACCACAGTTTTGTGGAGTATGATCATTTCTGAAAGGGAAAAATGTTGAATGACCAGTTTTTCTCCTTGAAAATACTGAAACAAAGCCCTAAAAAGATCAGAAAGCATCCAAAAGATGTTCGTTTTGTACGAGAATCTCTGATCTTGGATGGGAACTTGAGCCATCAAAGCTGATTCTTCAAAAAACCTCTAATATAACTACTGTATCTGTTTTGACAATTATTGCTCTTGGCATTAATAAAAAGATTAAATTCCAAGATGACGAGGAGGAAAATGCCATGGCACGGCTGTCAGATTCCAGTTTTCTACAAATGACCTTTATGAGTCACGTGCAATGAGGTTTTTATTCCCCCGAGAGTCTCCGAGGAGTTTCCTCAACACAAAAGCAGTCTGGGTCACTTCTCTGAGTGAAAGTGGCAGCCGGACAGCACAGCTGTGCGACTTCATCCTCCCTAAACAAACCCTGACCTGAGCAGGATGGAACGACAAGGACCACAAATCAATGGAGTTCATTAATGAAGAGGCTGGGTCTGCCAGGCAGCAAAAGCCTTCAACATGAGCTTTCTTAGCATGACTTTCTTAGCAAGACTTAGCAAGACAATCTGGGCCAGCACACTTCGATAGATGAGATGAGCTTCAGGTTCTCATCTTCCCCCACTGGTCCTGAAAGTCCATCTCATTAACATCTGGGAAGGACAGAGAGACCTTTCCCTCTGGTGATGTGTTTGATGGGAAAGCCTACTAGACCCAACAAAAATCAAGAAGCTACACAAAAAGCAGATCTGACTTTTCCAATTGGCACACAATGAGCTTAGTACAAATGTACTATTACGATGTTGTATAGTCTGAAGAAAACCAGCTGGGATCTGACTGACCCTTGACCCCCATGGATCTATGGGGAGAGCTGCAACACAATAATGAGGCCTGGCTGGCGCCTAAGCCTGGATGATGATATTACTCATTCAAAATAACCCTAAAAAAAGTCAAGACCATTAGACTGAAGATTTTTTTTAAAGGACAGGTGTTTCAATAGACTTTGTCTCAGCGTAAAGCTGAGAGAGAGAAGAGCAAGGATGAAGGAAGAAGACAAGGTATTTCTAGAAATCCCTTTTTACTTAAAGGAAGCAATAAGCTTCTTAAGTTGTAAACTGAAAACTGAAGGATTTGGGCTGCTCACATTAAAACCAATGGGTTTTTAACAGCTCACTGATACCTCAAAGTGCCACTGAAGCCCCTACTATCTGAATGCTTGTTAAAATACTTTTCCAAATGTTCCACATGGAGGGGGTCCAGATGTTGTCCCTGAACGGATCACAACTTTTAGTGCCAACACTACAACCACTCCTTTGGCTGGGAACCACTGAACTGTCAACACAAGCCAACACAATCACACATGTGAAATACTTACAAGGGCCCATTTGGCATCAGATGTTAACACATCCACTCATAAATTACTGAACATTTCAACATGTGTCAACAACAGCAGGACACTTTTTTGTTGTCGTTTTGGAGAAACTGGTTATGCAAAGTTAGAGCTGTGTATGGAAATGTGACGATATGTCATCTTGGGTTAACAGAAGATACACTTCAGGTTACTTTGTGGATCCAAAATAACCTGCAAGCAACTGATGACAAGAATAAAGATGAAAGGCTAAAGATCACCTCCCACTTTACACATGCTCACCAATTTAGATTAGACAGTGCTCCGACTGCAATAAACTTTCACACTTTGCACAAATGACCAACAAAGGTGCATCAGGCTTTACTTTACAAACTTTTGCATACTTTAAATAACATTTTCCACCAACAGAATCTAGATATTCACCCAGTCTAGTACAAATGCATAGCTTGTATTAGTGATGGCCCTCTGCTGGATGAATGAGGAGCAGATGATGGAAGAATAATGACACCCCACATCTAGAACAGTAGAGAAAACTGACATGGCTATAAATAACGGTCATTCATCGAGGCAAAATGAGCCAACCAAGCAGAGAATGACAGATGGTTGAGTACATTACCCATGCAACAGACTTCATCTCGACCAAATCATCACATCATCATGAACGTCAACTTATTGGGCTGCAGTGCCGCAGTTTTGTAATCCCAAGGCTGCAGGTTCAAGCCCAGATTGCATCAGGAAGGGTATGTGGCATAAAACAACTGCCAAATCTTTCATGAGAATTTGCTCAATGTGGTGAACCCTGATGAGGTTGACTAAAACCGTGTTTCCATCTATTTTCCTTTCGAATTTTGAGCTAATTTTTGAAATCTCGCAAAAAATACAAATTAATGCGGATCAGAAGTGTTTCATCAACTGGCTTGAAACGCATCTACCGGGCCACGCACAGCGTCATTACGTCAGACGTCAGCGTCATTACGTCAGACGTCAGCGTCATTACGTCAGACGTCAGCGTTACGCATGTCTACAGTAAACAGGAAGTAGCGGTTGAAAACAGAACCCGGCCACACATCTCGTCAAAATGGAGAGAATATTTCAGGTATGTGTTGCTATCGGGCAAGTTGTATTTATTCTGTCATGCCAACTAGTTTTAGCGATGTTACATGTTGTCCGGAGCGGAAACAGCTGATCAGTCACATGACGTAAATGTTCGCTACGGCAGAACTGAGTCGGCAAATCTGTTTCCATCTCTCGTTTTGCGCATCAGCTCTGTTTCGAAACCCCCAAAAACCACCTCAAGCGAGCGTATCAACTTTTGAGCGAATTAGAGGAAGTTAACTCGAATTTTGCCGTTTCCATTCAGCTTTTCTGATGCGATGCTTCAAAATGCGCATCTAGAAACTGATGGAGATGTTCAACATTTATCATCTAAAACTAATTACTCTGACCCAATAATTATAACCCAGCTCATCTATATCAAATATTCTCTGTTCCCTTCAAACACTTATATTTGATAGTACAAACATGTTGTTTGCTTTTCTCCTTGATACAGAAAAGACAGTCTTCTAGCCTTGACAATGTTTGGATTAGATGTTCTTGTTTGATCAGAACCATGACTTGTTTGTTTTATCTGTAAGACGTCAGAGCTTGTCAAACTCCACCTGCTTCTTGTTTAAATAGCTTGTCATGTCCAGTACAATTCGGAATTGTGCTGGACAATGTATTTGAGACCAAACTAAGTTTCAAAAGACATTAAAAAGCCTTCCCCTTTGCAAAGTTTGTTTGTCTGTTTTAACACTGTTCTCTTGTTTATCTTGTGTGTTTTTTATTAAGGTAACAGGGGTTTAAAATCCCCATCAGAAACCTTGATGGAAACACGGCTTAAGTGTTTTACTTCTTAGGGTGAATACTTTAAAGTGTCTTTCACCAACTTACAATGTTGTATTTTGACGTTTTAACCAAGCCATGAAAAGTACTTAATATTTACGGTAATTGCATTACCGTAGTTTTGTGCCTCAATCAGTTAATCAGCAACATTAATCAACATTAATCAACATGGGGTTTGTTTAATGAGACAGCTTTTGCAACATTTTAGTAGTATGACTGGCAATTTTCAGTAACTGGGTAAAAATTACAGATGCACAATATTGGATTTTTGGCCGATATCCAATATGACAATATATTAAAACTAATTTGGCTGATAACCAATATTGAATATTTTTCCCTAGACCTACTTACAGAGACTACTTTGTACATAGCTTTCTCTGCAGTGAAATTAAAATACTACATTTTTCTGCATGGTCTTTGTCAATTTGGCCTGATACCAGATGCCAAAAAGGGGCTGAAAATGATGCAACACTTCAACTTGCATTATGTTTAATGTCAAATGTATTCATGACATTTACCGTACTCTCTAACACAAATTGACAACACATGAACAGTGCAAATTTGTTACAACTCCACAAATCTAAACTCAACCTGATCACAAGCAACAAGTGAAAAGCGCATGCGTTAATAAATGTACTTGACAGTTTCTTAAATTAAAAAAATACTTAAAACAGAAGCCTTTTATATCGGTGAATTATTTTGATGAAATGGCCGATACAGTATTTAACTTCATCACTAATATCGCCCGATTCCATGCTGATAATATCATGCATCCCTAGTTTAAAAAATATATAATTTCGGGCTGCTCACTGCACCACCTGGTAGGTGGTTGGGTTAAATGCAGAGACGAATTTCGTCTGTGTATGGGAACATACGCAGATGACAGGAATAGACATTATTATTATTATTATTATTATTATTATTATATAAAATCTATCCAACAACAACCTAACAAGTTTTATCTCAAACAAGCCATAAGCAGAGAAGGCATCTTTACAAAGACCAGTAATTAAAACAAAGGTCGTCTCAATCGTCAGGGGACAAGACCTCCTGGAATTAAGAGTTTTTATTAAAACAAACTCAAGCTAACTACACTGTGTTAAAAAAAACTCATTAAACACTAGCAAATGATAAGAGGCATTATAGAAAAGTTCTAGGATTTAATCAAGTGTATCATATGTTGCAGTCAAAGTGATTTAACTACCCAACAAAAGCTCCTATTTCTGAGAAGTGTGCATGCAGGAAAGTCAGCAGAAGTTGTTTTACATGAGTACAAAGGAAGTGTGGCGGGGACACACACAAAGCTCAATATCCTCTTACTGGATGAACAGGTTTTTATGGCTGTGGTTTTTGCCAGTGAAGACCAACAGGCGCACACATGCTCACAAATTGCCTGAATGGTCTCCTGATAGCAGGCAGTTCGAAACTACTACTTCAATTAAGCTCACGTCAGACGCAATTAAGTTTAGAGGAAAACAACAGCACAACATTGTAGACCCATTAACGTTAACACTCAGACAGATGCACTTCTTCTATTTTAATGTGTTTAAAGGCTTCCCATAAACTAATAAAATGGAAGTTTAGTGATTAATTTAGCGCAAATACCTAAATAAAATTAACAGAATTGTGTCTCATTTATCTCAAGTAAACTTAGAGACATAAATCCTAGTTGCGGATGCTCTTGTGTGGTTTAACACCCAAAAGACATTTGTCTTATTAGGTTCCTGCGCTGTTCTTGTTGGTAACAGGATTAAAGAGGAGATTTGTCCCAAACAAACCATCTGGAACAGCAGATTTCCACACCAATAAACACACCCCTCTACGCTAATGATTAAGCCTCCTTTGTCAACAAGTTCCAGCACACAAACAGTGGACATGTCTCAACAGAGGACATAACCAACAGGACGTGGCATCTAAATCTAAAGCAAAACACTCACTGAAAAGGTTCAAAATGCATATTTTCATGCAAATGGATTCACAGTCCAACAATGAAATGTTTGATTAATGTCCAACGATGTTGGATGTTGATACTAAAAGTAGGTTGTGTGAAATAAAATGTCAATCCACAATAGCATGAGTGCAACAGAGAAAGTGTTCTTTGAAATTATACACCAAGTGTCTGTCCTCAGCTGTCAACTGGAGTGTGAAAACCAAGGCTAAAATGAATAAAAACAGAGTAAGGGCCATCCGTTTTATTTAACGCAAGCCACAAACTGTTGACATTTTTGTTCAAACTTTTGTTATAAAATGGATAAAACCACATTTAAATTTTTGAAAACTGTGTGTGGTAATGTCATCGCTTCTGAAATGGATGATAATGATGTTGGTGTGCCTTCAGGGACCATCCTTGCTTTTCAGTCCGTTTATTAATTACTTTCCTGAAGGTCGCCAGCCTAATATCAAGTTCAAGCATCTTTATTGTCATTCGCATCACATGTGATACATGAGGTGGAATGAAAGTGTGTATCCAAAGTCCCAGTTACACCCAATAATAGAAAAAAATATGAAGTATAAAAAGTAAAAGTATACAAGGATACACTACGCTAAACAATACGCTGAAAGATCTAAGATATACGCTAAACACTAATAATGTAAAATAATACAGTATATTAATCAGCAGACCGAACAGGAGTCTGTAAGCAGATGGGTATGAATGAATACATGAGATCAGCAGCATATAACTTGTCACATTTACGCTGATGATACTGTTGTATATCTATATGGAAAAAACAAGCAGCAAGCTGTAGAAGAACTACAGTAAGTTCAAGTGCTGCTCAAGATCTCAGACTGGTTATGAGACTCAGAGATCCAGGCTCACATGTTTTATTGTAACAGGTAAAAGACTAATAATACATCAATATGTATTAGGCCTGTCACGATAAATTTTGCTTGGCGATTAATTGTCTCAGAAATTATTGCGATAAACGATAATATTGTTTGAAATTTGACAATAAATTAGTAGTTATTGTCAAACAAAGGTATTTTTCCACCCCGAGGTTGGCCTGTTAGCTTAGCTCGTAGCTTAGCTTCTCAGCTTAGCTGCTTTTAACGATCCAAAAACGCGATTTTGGATGATTAAAATGGATTTTAAAGAGAAAGGGAGGGGTCAGTGAAGAGCACCGGAGTGGAGTTTTTTGTTATCCAGTGTCTTCAGTAGAAAGAGAGAGACACGAAGAAACAATAAAGCCGATAAATTAAAATGAGGTTCATAATTTTTATTTATCATGCAATTAACTGATCTATTGTTTATTGCGACAGGCCTATGTGTTATATCATAGATTCAAAACTTAATAAAGCACATGTTTAAAAGGCTGTGCATATAATTTAATCAAACCGAATGTGATTCAGTTGATCCATTTAAACCATGACACTCCAGAGATTACGGATGAGTTGTTATGGCTAAATGTGGCACGTTCACACAATATATTGAGGTGCTCGTTGATTATTGTGCAATGTTAAACAAATACAAATCAAACAAATACATTTAAATCTAGACTAACATGCGAGCCCGTGTTTGAAATTCCAGGCAGGCCTGTAGACAAAAAGGGGAAGCGTTCTCCGTCCACCGCAGTGTTTAATTAGTCAGGCAGACCAAACGTTTGCAAGGTCTAGTTGTCCCAACAATGAGGCCTTGTGCTCCCTCAGCAGCCTGAGCGTGGGGAGGTCAATGTGGAACAACAACACAGCTCTAAAACAAAAGCTGCTGAATTAGTCTCAGCTGCACAAGCCGACAAATCACTGCAGACCTAAAGAGAATAAAATCCACACCTCGTATTAGCTTAGTCCAACCATAAAAACACATTCTGATGCTGGTTCCTGTGTGGATGCTTTCATAAAAGCAGCAAAAAAAAAAAGGTTTGTGGAATCCATAAAGGTGTGATGCACCTGTCGTAGCAGGTGCAAGTCTGTCCGCTAGGCTCAATCCTCCACAAACATGGGTTAAATATAAAACCACAACCGTCCCACGAGGTGTAGGATCAAGGAGCTGACGCCGAGCCCAGATGTGGATTAACTTAAAATCACCACACATCCACATTCAGCCTTAAATAAAATGGCACAAACCGTCTGCCACAGTTGGGAGATCTCATTTCCCATGCGTGCCAACCCACCCAACATCCTCAGGCATCTTTACAAACACACTAACACACATGTGAGCTGCTCATGAGGGAAATCCTATTTGAACCGGCAGACGGGGCGAGGCTCTGGCGTACAGTACACAAAGTAGGGAAACTATAACAACGAGAGGAGGCAGGCGGAGGAGGGCAATCAGGGAACAAAGCGGAAGTGTCCTTCCTCCAGATGACCTGCGAGTCAAAGGAGGAACACAAAGTGCTCTCTGTGTGTGCACAGGGAGTGCAGCTGCTTTAAACTGGGGCGAGGGCATTTGATTCCTCCCTTATCACTTTTGGCATCATGGTTTTGTCTGGATCCATCAGCTGCAGCCTGCAGAGGGGATCCCTCCTCCTGGACTTGTGTCCTCACCTAAACTCAGGGGTAAAAATAAATGTCACATATGCAGAATACGGTGGACCCAAGATGTAAATGAACTACATAATAAAAAAACGGAATTACATTTGGAAAAGCACTACAAAAACACAACATTTGAAAAAACAAAATTACATTTGAAAAAAACAGAATGACACTTGAAAAAAACGGAATTACATTAAGCCAAACCGATAGTGGCCAAAGCGGAAGTGACCCGAATCACATTAGAATAAAACGGAATGACATTTGAAAAAACAGAATGACATTTGAAAAAAACAGAATGACATTAGAAGAAAACGGAATTACGTTTGAAAAAAACGGAATGACATTTGAAAAAAACGGAATTGATTCCATTTTTTTCTAATGTGATTCGGGCCACTTCCGCTTCGGCCACTTCCAGTTTGGCTTAATGTAATTCCGTTTTTTCTAATGCGATTCCGGCCAGTTCCGCTTTGGCTTAATGTAATTTTGTTTTTTCAAATGTTGTGTTTTGTAGTGTTGTGTAATTCCGTTTTTTTAGTGTAGTTCATTTACACCTTAGGGCCACCGTATAGAGACGACCACCAAGCAAATTTGTTCCAATTCATTGCACTGTCACAGCATGAACCCCCCCAAAAAAAAAACTTAATAAATGAAGCATGAGAGGTGCTTCTTTGCTAATTATACAAAGCTGACCCAACTAATCAGAGCAGAAAATGGTTGATTTAGTGATCTTCTAATTTAAACCCTCCCATCAGGGACATGTCATGTGAGGAATAACTTTCAGCTGGTAAGTGGGTGTGCAGCTCATCTTTATGGAAATGCAGTCCCACCAGAACAACTGACCTCCTCCAGAGCTGCCACTGTGTTCCTGCAGTGGGACATCCTGGTGGTGAAATTAGAGGCAGTCGGTGATTTATAATCTTCATTCGTCTCTGCCACAAACTCCGACACTGTGATTAGGTCCGGCATGGTGGTTCAATTAATCCCTTAACTGGTGAAGAAGAATTCAAATAAAGAGCTCCCTGCTCGTGTGTTTGGGTTTAGCAGGGAAAGGCTCGAAGCAGCAGTGTTTTTAAAGGTCCCAGAGGGAGGTAGACCATCTCTGGGGATGTTGGTGTCGCTTCCCTCGCTCCAGTGCGCGGCTGGATCAAAGGGTTGCAGCGTCTCGTGGCAACAAGGTGATAAAAATGTTAAATGTTGTCCCGCCGTTCAGTCCTTTAGACACTCGTCCTCAGCGCATAGTGGAAGCTTCCCACGTAAAACCCGATACTGTATATCCTCTCGTGTGCTACAGAATGAGGCCGGGCCGAGACAACTTCTTCCTCCGTGGAGCTCCGGGAAACAACAAGCGCGCGATTCAACGAGGAGCGCAAGAAATTGACAAAGGTAGAGGAGGGGACTGAATGAACGCGCAGCAGCCAATGAGAAGGCAGCACCGGAAACCCTCAGCCAATCAGAATTCAAGAAATGTTGCTGCATTCAAGGAGACCTCGTAAACTAGCCCTTCATGGTAGTCCTCATAACTCAAATCTACGGAAGAGCATTGCATTCACCAAATAAATAAAAATTTGACTCATGATCTCATAATTATGAGATGCTATCTCATAATGACATAGTATCTCATAATTGTGAGATAAGGATCTCATAATTATGAGATCATGAGTCAATCTTTTATTTATCCTTATCTCTCATAATTATGAGATACTATCTCATTATGAGATGAGTCAATTTTTTATTTATTTGGTGAATGCAATGCTTTTCCGTAGTCTCATGCATAAGAGGAAATAAAAGCATATCAAATCAGATAGCGGAGTCATTGTCCACTTTTCCTGCAGTGTAGCTCAACAATGACTCTTTCTAATTTATCTCATAATTATGAGATACTATCTCATAATTATGAGATAGTATCTCATAATTATGAGATAAGATGTCATAATTATGAGATAGTATCTCATAATTATGAGATAAGATCTCATAATTATGAGATAAGATGTCATAATTATGAGATAGTATCTCATAATTATGAGATAGTATCTCATAATTATGAGATAAGATGTCATAATTATGAGATAGTATCTCATAATTATGAGATAAGATGTCATATTTATGAGATAGTATCTCATAATTATGAGATAAGATGTCATAATTATGAGATAGTATCTCATGATAAGATCTCATGAGATAATATCTCATAATTATGAGATCCTGATCTCACAATTATGAGATCATGAGTCAATTTTTTTTATTTTTGGTGAATGCAGTGCTCTTCCGTACAAACCCTGTAGTGCAGCATAATAATATATAGTCACACAGAAAAGTTGGAGAATGTAATTTAAAGGCAGACTTATATCATATTTTGGTATGGATTTTTGTTTTTGGTTTAAAAAACGGGACAAATTCTTACTCTGTTGTTAGAAAATGGGTGAATTATTTCAAAATTGTTGTTTGTGTGTAAATGATGAGTAACTGCATGGAAAATGTACAATTACGTTCGTATTTTTACTGTATTTTAATGCGGCATGACGATAAAACACATGCTGATAATGCTTGTCCACATAAATATGCTAAAGAGACTGTAATTTAAATGTTGATTAAAAAAACTATTTAAGTTCAATTATACAAAATTTTAATAAATTGTTTAATACGTAAATTACTTAAAACCTGGCTTCATTCCCTTCTAGTATTTTCCTAAATATATATTTCACTTTGCACACCTTGGTTGTGGAAAATCCACATTTTTATATTTCCAACAGCACCTCAGTGCTGCATCTGTCCATCAGTATTTATGTATTTTAATGAACACAGGACAAGCAGCTTCTTATGTGGAAATAAAATACTTGTTATAATCATTGTCATAAATTAAAATACATGAAATAACCCCTAAATACATTTTATACGGTTATAATGAATATTTACTATATACCGCTCAACTGTTATTTGTTACAATTTTTTGGTCAAGTTTGAATCTAGTTCAACTATAGTGTGAAATAATTGTTGACTATGATAATAGTAAACATAATTCATATTTCTATGGCTAAAAATAAATCGAAATTTGATTGTAAGTCAAAACACCATGCAGGTTTCCAAGAGTGGAGACTTTAAAAGCTTGAGGCAAAAAAAATTTAATTAAAAAAAATATATATAAAAACTTTTTCTCACTAAATAGATAACTGGGATTAATTACGTCAAATGTCCTGGAGCGTGGTCTCAAACCAACCTATGAATGTGTGCTTCTTTATTGATGTGTACTGCTGCCAGATTTGATGAAAATTTGGAAAATGTCAAAAATACATATTTTAAGTTTGCAGTTGTTCAACATTTTCGGCATCTAGATGTTTCCCCACTAAATGGAAAATGCACATATAAGCAGAGAAAAACTAAATCCACAAGTATTGCATCATTGCACAATATTGTTTACTATGTAACTTTCTGTTTTGTGACTAATACTGTAGCTGAGTTTTTAAAGCATTTTTTAGAAGCATTTGGTTCTTTTACAGTAACAGGTGCAAATCTGAACACCTCACATTAAAAGTACAGTATTTTCTGGACTATAGGTTGCACCTTTATATAAGTCGCTTTGTCCAATTATTGTCAATAAATTGGAAAAAATCCATAAAAAGGTTGCACCTTTATATAAGTCGCATCTATTATGCGTCAATGCTACGCAACGCGTCAGTGCGTAATTTACCCTGCTGAAAATGACGACCACAGAAGCATGCACGGATAAACTTTTCACAAAATTAACACGGTAAAAACAATAATTTGTCTGCTGAAAATTATAGCAAACATGTGTCTTAGCTTAACCGTTCCTTAATAAATTCACATAACGGTCAAATCTGCTGGATTTAAAAAATTTTGCTTTGAAAAAGTACAAGGAAAAACAACAACGCTAACCGCAACACATTTACGTCTATAAAACATCGAATTTTATCTCAAATAACTCAACAGCTAACATTTTGTAAATGTAACATCTAGTGATTACTTTCTGTAAGTTTGAAAAAAATCTGCTGTGTGGTTTATGAACTATTTGCTCAAATGTCCAAGGAAAAATCAACGAAGCTAACCGTGACACATTTACGTCTATAAAACATCAAATTTTATCTCAAACATCTCATAAAGCTAATCAGTTGTAAATATGCATCTAGTGATTACTTTCTGTAAGTTTGGTCAAAATCTGTCCTGTGGTTCTTGACGTATTTCACCAACAAACACTGAGCTAACAGCGAAGTAGCTAGTTCATACCTCCAGAGCAGGAGGCCGTGCTGCGACAGAGTGAATCCGACCAGAGGAGGCTCTCGTCGGACACATGAGATGGGAACGGTCGGTGTACCCTAGCGGACAAAGGTGGTACTGCACCATTTTTGCCAAAATGGAAAAACGGTCATATCTGAGCCAAAAAATGGTCTAAAAATAAGGGGAAAAATCCATAAACAAGTCACCTCTCTATAGGTCGCAGGGCATGCAAATTAGGCAAAAAGGTGTGACTTTTAGTCCTGAAAATACGGTACACCGTTTTAATTTTCATTTGTACCTTCCAAAACTCCTGGTGGGGTGGAAAAAGACAAAACAATCAAAAAAATTAAAAAAATTAAAAAAAAAAACTTTTTGACCGGTGTTATTGGATTTGTTCCCTGAGCATCTTATGCTTTTCTTGGGATTTTAAAATCAGAACAGGTCGCTGCGCCCAGGCCGGTCAGCAGCTGGTATAAATAGTGAAACGTCAGTCAGGGCGAAACCCTAAATCACAAACTGGGCAATGTTCACACATTCTTTCAGCTCTGCAGCGTCTCCTGGTAAGCAGCTAAATGAAGACCCATGCTGACT